>JAPYZN010001142.1:0-18646 GCA_030522865.1 Psyttalia lounsburyi
ACGTATAATATTTTTCGTCTCTGGCCCCGAAAACCGCGATCTAACCGAACGGAGTGAGGTTAGAATCGCGGATTTTCGGGCGCCAGGGACGAAAAAAATATTGTTTGTCACTCGGCCGAAAAGAACTCTCCTGCCTCCTATTCGCGAGCAAGTTCTTCACGACCTAGTCTCAAAATGTACTATTAGCACGCTCTGACGAGAAGTGAACTTATAATGAAAATATTTATGTATAACACGTGCAAAATATGTTTTTTGCACATGTTACGCAATATACTATTTGCCAAACATATTCTTTACGACGGCAGTCTTCTGCGGCAACTCGGTATTACTGGAGTTCCATCCAAATCATCTAGTCACAGTTTATCTTACGTTCATCTTTAAAAAAATTCTCAACTTCTTATGTTTTTAAAATATAAAACTCTTGAAAGTTCAACAATTTGTGAGAAACGGATATTCCTAAGATCCGGCCCGTACAGTTTTTACAACAGTTGGGAATTTTGGTAGGGACAATGCGTTCCACATTTTTTTAAAAGTAAGATAGTGGGATTAATGGGTTGAAAGGATTTTGGATATGTGGAAATTCCTTCTCAATATATTTAGTCCACAAATAACTGAAGAAAAAATTAGTATTTTCAGACCCGGAATGGAACCCGGGACCTTCCGATTACCAGTCGGTCAGTTATTCATTCATCTTAATGCTCTATTTTTTCGACATTATTATAAAATATATTTTTTTGACACACTGTGTGTAACGTGAGATTTTATGGACGCTTTACCTACATAAATCTTCATTTCGCACACATTGTGTCAAACAATAGGGTTCGATACTCGCGGAAATAATGTTATGCTAATCACATTATATTAGTCGCCTTCGTCTCATGCTTTAAACCTCCCACGAGCCCAAAAGCACTTTCCCGCAATCTTATCGAAATATACTATTCTACCATCCATTTATTCAAAGTGAGAAAAAATACAATTTTGCCGGTGAGGATACGCGGTAGCGCATCTGTATGTACACTAAATTAATAGTTGAACGAAGCTATCGTGTGAGATATTCACCCAACAACTTTCCCTCTACCAATACAGCTTTGTTATTTTTTTATGAGAAAACACGTTAACGGAAAACTCATCCGTCGACTCGTCATATAATATGAGAATGATCCTCCCAATACAATTGTTCTTTCATTATTGAATCGTGCCAATGAAAAGTTCCTAAACATCCTAAGCGTTACTTGTAGGTTTTGCCACGTTGGCAATTGTCCTATTGGCCATGCTGATATTTATGGCTCCTTAACTACCACATCATTCTCTCCACACAACAAATTATCAAATTCTGTATTATTGTCACTGTAATTTCGAAAATTCTTGTATGTTCGATAAAGAAATAATGTTATCTACATTATTTTTAAACTACCAAAAAATGTTATGAAGAAAATTATCACATCCGTGTTTAATGAATGTATTGCTTTTACTTTTAGAAGTCATTATGAACAGAACTGTATAAGGTCCCCATACTTCATTATGAACATCAACTGTATAAGGTACCCATACGTAATTAACTTTCATTGTCTTTTCATGTGTGAGTGATATTGAAACATGTATTTAAAGATACAATTCATGGAATCTCCAGAACGCAGAATTTAAAAAAAAAAACATTTTTTCCCAATGTGTATACTAATCAATCATTTATCTAAATTACTAACGACTTTTTCAGTAATCATGACAAAAATGATTTTCTTCAATTAATAAATGGTACATTTACCATCAGATTGTGATAAAAGTAATACCAAATTTGAATTAAAGAAAGATTGTAATGATGTAATCTATATAAGGAATTATTTATACTGTCATTTATATAATTGATTATATTTATTATATTTATATAATATTTATATAATATTTATATAATATTTTTTATAATATATTCATTATATAATTTATTATATTTCGCATTTGTTGCAGGTACGGTCGGGAGTTCAAACCTGTATTTAACAATTTTTCCACTATATCTGTATCTCCTTTATATATAGTTTTTACATTGAATTAGCCGTCAACTTCATCTTATAATTTTCGCAAAAAACATCAGTCAATAACATCACTCGTGTTCAATGTTGCACGGCTTAACGTATGATCATCATGTCGATATACTAGCCAATCGAAAATAAGAAATCAATATAACTCCCTTTCCGAGCTAGTATTCTCAAGGACAATGGTAATTGGTTCACATGAATTTTTCACTTGATCATTCATACTTCATTTAATATACGTCCCTTTACACCTTAATCAATCAATTAAAACCACCATTGAACTGTTATTTTTCACGTCAATCTGACAGAAACACACAAGGATGGTTACAACTGTTGTTTGGTTGAGATAGTAATGAGCTATTCTTTTTCGATATCCTTACTGATTGTTGTTTCTCTGGTCCTGACGGAAATGCAAAATACAGCTGATGTTTTTACTCCAAAATAACCGGATATGACGTTTCATCATATCGATTCCCACTATAACTTGATATTAAACATTTATAATAAAGCAATCGATTCTCATAAAAATTTCGAGACATTCGCGTCATCTCGTTTAGTAATATTGGAAAATTAATTGTGCCTGCATATTTTGCTGTATAATAGTTGTAAATGGTTGGGGACCTTTTAATTTGCCCAGTCTGCCTAGAAGCTCGCTCCTTTGCTGTTCATATCTAAGCCAGTCCCACAGTATGGGATCAAAAATTTGGCGTTCGGCTCCAGCAGAGCAACTGAGATCGCGGTGATTCCTATTCTGGTAAAAAGGGCTGCAAGATGGTAATGATTTTTCTCACATTTTTTTCTGTGTAGATTATGAGCTTCATTATCCTCAATACTACGAAATACTAAGGAATCCAAATGAAAGAAATGTTAGTTGCATTGCATTCTTTAGTTATTCGAATGTAGTAAATGTAGCTTCAATTTCTGTAATATTTTGACTGTGAGTTTTCCAGAGGTGCGAACTTAGCATGCACCCAACGAGTCTGTTCAAATCGGGTATCTCTTGGAGTATCCTTGATGAATTTCATTGCAAGTATAAGTACAATGCATTCTGCAGTGTAACGCGAAATGTAACTATCAATAATAGTGGAGAGATAGATGTTCCTCGCTGGGCAAACATACGCAACTCCGACATAATCGTTGTTCTTATTTTTGCTTCCATCAGTGAAAATATGACAGTGATCCTGAAACGATTCTGAAAGTTAACAAAATTATTAGATTGATTTACCTGTTGTGTGGATCGGTCCAATCATTCATTCATTTCAATGGGTATAATATAAGCGTCTAATGTTGGCCTAATTACTTGGGGTGAGTTACTTGTGAAAAGTCCGAAAAATACTGGTCACAAGTAATTTGAGCGCCTTGGGAGATGTGCCGAATTACGTCTTGCAAATATTGTACTTATTTTCCGCAAGTATCGTCGTTATTTTCCCTAACTACCACGACTACTTTTTGCAAGTACCGCATTTTATTAGAGATTCTATTATTGGGAGAGAATTCCTCTATGCGAAGGCAGAAAAATCGCAATGCCAAAAATTAATAATTAAAAGTTTGGAAGAAAAAAATAAACTCAAAACTTGAAAGAATTTGGTATTCAAAATGGGGATCCCCTTCACGCGAATAAATTTCCTCCGTACAAGAAAATATCTCCTCTCAAGGGAACTCCTCCCCCCATTATTGTCCCTTTTCTTCATTTAAAACCATTGCAATTGTTTCCGGTACTTGTCACCAGTAAAATTGGGTTATTTGCTTCAAGTAACTAAGAACTTCGAGGCAAACACTAGCATCCACTACTTTCCGATCATCGAACAAGGGTTAAATTTCTCTTCCTGCCGTCAGTACCTTCTACCCGTAGCAAGTACTTTTTTTTAGTGTATATTAGAGTCATTCGAATTCGGGATTCGCGAAGATCCACTTCTACCGTGTGCAGTTTCTACGCACTCCTGTCTACATATAACAGATTACGGATCTATAATGTTTCGTCTATTTTTTTAATTGCGCATTCAATAAAGGATTCTTGAAAGTTCAATGGTTGGATCAGATTTTTGCAGCTGTATGAAAAATTATACTTTTAGTGTTGCTAATAGATAGATCCCATTATATTCACCAACCAAAATTGTAGCCAATTCCATTCATTAAAATAAAAAACATTTTGAGAAAACAAATGAAAAAACGTTTATACACATATACAAACATATATACAGCCAGACATCATCTAAAATTGGATATATAGACCATATTTAGTTAAATTTAAACAAATACAAAGGTTTCTTTCGGAAGCAATGAAATAAAAAAATATCCATCAATATTCTCAATCCATAGTCAAACACGATTTATAAGTGAATTTGTTCGAAATTATGCAAATACTTTCACCTCAACGTGGGTGTAGCTGAGGCCAAATGTCTATACATCAGTCTAGCCTCTAGACCAGTTTCACCTCAAAATCAATATTGAAACACATGTAATACGCCGACCAAATAGCAATAACGGAAAATATTTTGTCTGTCCCTGCATGAAATGTGGTGCAATAATTTGAAAGGTATTAGCATTAAAAATTATGAGTGCACGTGAAAAGCTGTAAAATAAAATCCACTATCAGACCCCCCGTTGTTTGACAACCATCGGTGGCGACCACCCCAGGCTAATCTCACTCTCAACTGGCCGGTGTTTGCTGAATTTATGGGGATTCCTTGGCGTTCAGAGGCGTCATAATTAGTGGGGTTAATATCTCCACGTCTGGATTACCGAATACGAGGGGTCCGTCGCGTGCTCCACTAGCAGATGGCCCGGGCGTCGTGTCGCGAAGCCTTCTGCCAGTGCTAAGTACTCATTTTTATTGGTCAAGAGCGTCCGTAAACTTTTCTAGCAGCAACGCAAGGCCAGACGAGACGAAATTTATTCAATCACAGAAAAAATTATGAGGACAAATGGGGACTTTCATTATTTAGTATTTTCATTAGTACAGTAGGGGACTCTTCGTACTTGTAATGAAGGGTCGGCCGTCTAAATTACCACATGGAGAGAAAAATTCGCTAGAAATTACCATTCCACTTGGTAATCGCGTTGTGTTTTCCTCCTTCGGTAACAATTATCGTACCACTCAGTGAGGTTTGTAGTAGATTTAATAAAAATTATCTAAAAGTTGAAAAAAAAAAATAAATTAAATTATTAATTAGTTGATAAAAAATTACCTGGCAATCCAGTAACATTTAACTGCTTAATAAAAGTTATCTAGTTTTCCACATAAAATCACCCAATTGTTCAGTAAAATTTGTTACCAAACGGAACGGTAATTTGTACTGAAAAATTTTTCTTGTTGCAGTATAAAATGTTAACATAATTTCATTGGTCATACTTTTTATTACTATATGATGGAGAAATTATAGTAATTGTTGAGTGAACATTGAGATTTTATTTCATGGAATTTTCCATTAAATTTTTCCACTAGTCTCAAATGGAAAGCGTTTTGAAATTTTAATTTGAAATTGAAAAAATTCGAAGATAACGAACATTATTCTTAAGTCTACAACTTAATTTGTCGACTCGGGTATTTTAGTAAAGACTCTTTATGTAGGCTCTCTTCTATTCTCTCTGTTTCATAATGAAGAAATAAAGAATTCTTTTTGAGGAATTCGGTACTGGTAGCAATTGTGACTGACATGACACAGCGTGATCGTGATCTAGAATTATCAAGAAATAATTAATTTTTGGGTAAATATTTACTTAATCATATTTTGTATTACAGTTTTTATCTCTTGTCTTGGTTGTCTTGCCGTGTTATTTACAGCAGTCTTGCGGTATTACTAACGGTTTTGTCCCGAATATACATGCTCACTGGCTGACTTATTGAAATGCTAAGGAACTGCTCCATAGAATAGTTTTTGATGATGACTTATATTCTTATAGTCAGACTGTCAGAGAGACCACTGTATCACTTTAGGGAGGGGGTGATAAAAGACCTTCACCATGAGCACTCGAAAAAATTCATAATTGCATTTCATGTGCACTATTGTTCACACAATCCGCGAAACTGAGCCACAAACTGATCAAAAACAAATACCGCTCACAGCTTTTGTTTTTGTGTAAACATAAATTCTTTCGAAATACCAACCATTCGCCGTAAACTGTAATTAACGTGAGATAAACCCGAGTTGAAGATATAAATTTTTTTTTGGGAGTTATTGAAAAATTGGAAAATAATTTTATGTTATTTCATTATTTAACATTTACCGAATATTTTCCTCAAGCGATTATCTTGATAGCTACATTCGACTAATAATGGACCTTGTCGAGTGTTGGGTCATTTACCTTAGAACTTGAAATATTTGTGGAGATATCATATGATTATAATGAAATTCGGTGGTCAGGGATACTAATTGTTATAGAGGTACTAATTGTCGATAGCTTTTAATGAGTTTAAATCCATTTCCCAGCTATTTCTTAATGACTGTGAAAATCATCTGATGTATTTTCAATACTTCTATTGAATGACAACAAAATATATGACGAAGAAATTGAGGGAAAAAGAGAGAAAAAAGATAAGAACATAAAATTTTTAAAAAGTCAAGAAATATAAATTCTCTTTGTACTGGTGTGAAAAGCTGCAAGTACCTGTATGTAATGTCTCGAATTGGCTAGGAAGTAATAAAAAAATATGAATTGAACCCCCATTGTAAGGAACACTCACATGTCCCGACGTTTTCATACCTTCTAGTAAATATATTTTTCGTTTCCCACTGATGTATTTCCAATCATTTGTTTGATGAGGGGTACTTGAAAGTTTTCAGGCTCACGATATCGATACTCTGCCCCTGTATCAACTTGAATTCACACGTGGGGCAATTGATACTCGATCAACCGTTCATTGCTTTTCCATTGTGACGATGAAATAAAAAACCGTAATTTTTTTGGGAATTTCTCACATCTTGAAAAGTCAGTCAATCAAGAGTTTTCAAGGGTTTCATACATTTTTCATGAGATTTTTATGTCTCGGATTTAAGTTCGTTCGTTGCGACGTTTGACTCTTGAGTTCTACCGTTATATATTGATGGAAAGGTTTAGTTATTTTTACCAAACAAATTCAAATTTGTTTCTAATTGCAGAAAAACTTTATCTCTAATTTTTGAAAACCCATTAGCAGATTTTAGTGGTAAAAAGATTCATAAAAGCTGCGAATATCGTTGAAGGACAATACTCATTTTTTCCGAGTTTATGAGATATTTTCCAAAATCTTAGGCTCAAAGAAAAATTTGATGAAAATATCATGTCAGTGCAAAACTCCTAAATTCACTGGTGTAATCACCAATTTTTCGTGATAATGGCATTAATTTTCAATGTCTTAAAATACTAGATTCAGCAAAAAAGATCATAAAACATTAAGGATTAAATATGTAACTTTAAAAATATCTTTTGACAAATTGTCTTGATGATTTCTCCTCCTGTTCCAAAAACAAAAAGTTCTTTCTTCTCTACAGCTCCTCAGGATTTACCAGTCATGACCAAATTCCATTGATACGACAGTGAAGCTCACACCACTAAACATGAATCATACCATCCCCGATACATCTAATCATTTATTAAATCCCTGAGAACAAAGTCAGACGACATCTCCACCAATTTCATGATTCCATTAATACAGTTCTCATTAATTAACAAAATTGGATTAAATCAAGTCGATAAATAATGTCACTCCCCACATGACACACCAACGGCTTCCTCAGGTCAATTGAAGCTCATAAACCTACGGGCGGATCAAAGCCTCCCAACCGGAGCGGAATCCTCCAAATGGGAATCCAAACGTTTTTACGTTCACACAGAGTCAAGAAATTCACCTTTTTTCAATCAAATAAACCGAATGTGGATCGATTATAGAGGAAATAAAACGCAATGGTTTAATGTCGGTTCTTTCAAACTCGTTGGAGCAGCTACACGTCCCGTCGTGTTGGTGCCAGCAGGAAACCTCCTGGACTGCGCAACAAGTGGCTCAGAAGCCCACTCGCCTTGCTCCCCATTTTACTTTTCTCTTTAATACCAAATCGAGTGTCCAACGACGCTGAGATATGAATAAATTGCGTTTCATTTGGGGTTTGAGAGTTTTGAAAAGCGATTTGTACAAAACTGCACGCAGTTGATGTCTTTAAGGATGAATTGAATAGGGGAGAACTGTTCTGAAGATAAGGTTGAGAAATATTCTTTCATTCTTTTATCAACAGACAAAATGGATAATCACATTTTGTGTAAATGATTATGAGGGATTCACTGATGGATTTTTTTGTATGATTGAAAGACTCACAAGCATTCTTGCCCATTTTTAGTTGTTTTTGACAGACGCCAGGCTGGTTGATATGTTTATAATTTATCAAGTTTCAAAATTTTCCTTTTTTTATCATTTAAAAAATATTATTTTGCAATTTTTTCCAATCTCTACTACATGCTGATAATAATCAATTTCTTTATATATAAGTTTTCATATGTAAAAAATTAAAAATTCTAACGCTCAATAAATAAACATGCAATAAATAGAATTCGATTTACTAAAAATAAAACTTCCATCTGGACGCAAAAAAAAATTATATTTACGAACTGCGTTACCGAAAAAATCGAAATCTAAAAACAAGTACTTTTTTGCAAGCTCGGAAACGATATGGATATTTGATCACAGTTCGATTTTTCTCCTTTTTCGTGGATTACTTTTATATACTTTTTATTTTTCAGAATGTGTCCGGAAATTTTCGAAATCTGTAATTTACAAATTTGGGCATTGATTAAATTCTGTAATTGCTTCTCTCACTCGGAATGTCTTTTATCTGATAGTCATTATATGTAATGACTTCCAAAAATAAAAGTACCTAAAAGAACAAATTTAGATAAAAAAAATTCTTGCAGATAATTCTATAAAAAGAAAAAATGAGCTCCTTATGATTTCGTTTAACGTCATAGGTCTTACAAATCCATCCGAGCTAATAACTTGAAAATTCTGAGTCAGCTCTTCTAGCACTTCATCAATGAATTGACATATTAAAAAACCTGTGACAAATTTGAAAGAATTTACCGACGTCAATTAATAAAAATTGAGTTCAGAGGAAACCGCCCGCCTGATGGCCCTGACCCCTACGATTTGTACAAATCTGACAGATATTTCTCCGGGTGACGCTTCCTTAGTCCTCATCGCCGTTCATTCATAAAAATCCTCCACTGATTCAACAAAGAGAGTCGCCGAGATTAATTCCCCCAAGATTAATTCATCCTCAGTGGTTTCATTCAATGGAAAACGAGAAAGAAGAAAAATCCCCTGAAGTTTTTGTTTTATTTTTTTCCCCCATCTGGGGAATGTTTCGGACTCACCGGTGTATCTTCAGGTGTAAAAAAAATTATACCGTTTACTCATACAAACCGAGCAGAGAGCGATTAGTTACACGCGACATATTCAGGCAAACTCTCGGTGTCTTTCATCCTTTCAGACTCATTCGTATGCAAATTTGTAACGTGTCTCCTTTATGGTTTACCAAAAGCCACGCGATTTCACAACGTTCATGAGTGTGACACATACAAAGTTTGTCAGTGGGTAAAATGGTTCTGTTGTGATTCGATAGAAAACAACTGTCAATCGTGATGATAAATCAGTCATCATTTTTAATTCATGAGAGAAAGAAGAATATCTCAAGTCAAATAACTAAACTCCGAAGTATGAAATCAACCGTTTTCATTCAGCCATAGCACTAGTTGTGGTACTTTATTCAGAGTGAAAACAGGGGAATGTTAATTTCTGTTCTGTTAAACTGAAAATAATATTTGCTACGGTCTTGGGATCCTCAAAGGATGTCTCTCTCAACCATACATCAGTTCTTTATATTTTAATACCAAGAAAAGAATATAAAAATTGAGTCTATTTTAAGTTGTTTTATATTTTCCTCCGCACAAAACAAAATCGCACACTGAGAACAAAATAGTATATTTCGTAACAAGTGAAAAAAAATGTTTTTTGGCGAGTGGGCGGTTTATATCACGAGCCGAAGGCGAGTGATATAATCCCACGAATCAGAAACCACTTTTTTTCACCAGTTACGAACAATATTTTTCATCTCAATGTGTCAAAAAAGTAACTTTTCCGACACAGCGGGATGAAAAAAATTATAGCCAACCAAATATTCTTTGGGGGAAGAATGTAAAGCTAGTTTTTGGGTGTAAATTTCTGATGTTGGGTCATCTAAAATACGTGGGTTGGGCAGAATTATTTTTTTTCGATGTGGCAAAACATTTACTGGAAAATGTTATTAAATTTTTATTCAACTTGTATTGGACATAATATCATTTTTTATTAAGTTATAGAAGGTTGAGTAAGGAATTACTGACGTATGCCAACGAGTTTGGTTGTAGGCCAATTTATCCAGTCAATCGATTTTTGGTCGGGATATGTAACTATTAAATCAAAAACTCACTGGGTCTAGAAATTTTGGTCTCCACCGATTGTAATTTGACCATATTTAATGGTCAAATACCAATAAACTAATGAACAATGAAATTATTCATCCTCAAACGTTAAAAACCGGAGATATGGCACTTCACACCTTCATTATTTTCATGTTCTACAAGATCGTTGAACAATTTCCATTAGTCCGTAATTTATCATCTAATTTCTTTTGTTCCTCCAGCAATTATCTTCCTTCTTCTAGTTAAGAACTTGCGCGCAAGACCGTTAAATTAATATATCCGCTTTTTAATCCCAATGGAGGAGGTTAATTCAAGACACAAGGGAGACGAGAAAATGAGATAACGCGACTGGGCCACGCGACAGGAAGACGCTCTTGTGTATTCTCCTCCATTACAGCAAAAAATTTATTTCTTCTTCTAGTTTCTCTCGTCCCTTTCGTTTGGAATTTTAAGTTCAATTAACTGATTGAAATGATCCGACACACTTGTAATCTCAAAAATTCCTCAAATTTCGTGGAACATACAACGATACGTCGACCCAGTCTTGTTGACAAAGAATATATTTAGATATTTGTCCGTAATTATTATATACCTATGAACCGATTTTATTATGTAATATTAATTATATAAGGTAATGTATATGATATTTTTTATATATTTCCTAATTTTCATTTTTTTTTTGAACAAATCAGAGCTAGTAATCGGATTATGAGAAAAAAAACAAGAGATCAAAACTGAATTTAATTAAGCTTTTTTCGAAATTCTTCGATCTAAACAAAATTACCGATTGAAAACCCATTTTCCCCATTCGAGGCGAATTCAATTAATTTGAAATATTATCTTCATTTTAAAAAACAACATTCGAATTTCTCCGAATTATTTTAATACATTCGACGAGGAAGAAGTTTTCGAAGAAATAGACTTGGTTATTCTTAATAACATTCACGCGATGAGGCAAAACATTATAATCTAAGCCCGCCTTGGACCCAATGGTTTATTTTACGATGAGTGTAATTCGCGAACGCGTGTGCAAGAGAGGTGCGAACGTCCAGTAACTCTTTCAGTTTTCACCACAGGACGTCCACTGGCACCAGTTGGTGTATTCCGTCTTTCCACTGCGAGTAAAGGTGAGACGACCGCTTTCAACTAATTTCTACCGTGAATACGAGCATTCTGTATGCGAGCAAAGGGAGAGAGAGAATTCGCCAAACTTTTTATATTCTCATTTTTCTCTCGGTTAAAATGGACGGGACACCCTGGGTGCGTTCGATTATCTCGAGGAGATACTTCGCACGATATCAAGCGGGAATAAACTCGGGGGGACACAGTAGTCCAGACAAGACACATAACATGAATAATTTAATATTTTTCCGTGAATTATTACCACAGTAAAAATCACAATAATTCGAGCGTAAATTCTTTGAAATTACTTTATTAGTTGAATTCTCGTCAGACATGATATCTTTAGTTATCTCATTCTGTTGATGGAGAAATTATTTTGAGAGGGGAAAAAATTATGGTAAAATAAGGAAATCGCCTTCGTTGGAATTTCCTTTATTTTCTCAGTTGAAAGTCGATTATTATGACGTAAATACCAATAATGTTTCGTTAATTTTTGCATTTTTTAGATGTTTAGAAAATATCTGCGTCCGAGTGATAAATCTTCCACTTTTCATACATATATAGAGCTATGTTTTTGTCTCAGTTGATAATTTAAAGTCATAATAAATAATTAACTTATTTTTAATAATCTATGTAAAATACGAGAAAAAATTGTATTTTGAAATTTAAAAAATTCGAAGTTTAGACTTCCAATTCAATTGATTCGCAAGGGTCATATTAAAATCAATTTTTTAATAATATAATCAAAATAACAAATAGTCAATGAACATTAATTATTCAATTCTCTTTATCACACTCGAAACCATTCTCGAAATTCGCATACAAAAAACCCTGAACACGTGCTCATCATTCACTATAAATCTCGCGAATAAAATAAAATCCGAAATAATTAAACCCAAAAAGAAAAGTCAAACTACCATTTGCTTCTCCCCGTATGCTTGCAAGCACTCCGATGGCCCTCAGACTCCGCAATTTAACCCATCAACATTTCTCCACTCGCTCACGACATTCGTTTCCCCCGAAAAATTGCACTCAACTGAAATATATTACCCAATGACACAACTCATAATTTAATCGCAAAGGCATCACGACAAGAAGATACAGTAATGCTCGGATTTAGCTGAACGACCGAAGAAGTAAGCGTGGGTCACGTATTATGCCATCGGAGTCTCTGTTTTAATGCATTAACGAGCCACTTGTTGTTCCCTGTCGCACTCTCTCTCGCCCCATGTCGCCAATCTCTCTCTGTCTTTGAAGTGAACACACACGCACGACGAGACGTGTTGTATCGTCCCATCGGCGATGTCGCGTGGTGTACGCCAACGTGTGGGCGGCCCCTAGCTCATCTGCGTACAAACAATGAGTCTCAAAAAATAATGGAAAAAACTCTCGGAAAAAAAATATTAACAAAGAGTGACAATTTTTTGATCCAGTCCGGACACTCTTAATTTTTAATTTACGATTAGCCTCGATTAGAAAACTTCAAATGTAATGTAAAAACCAGAGGGTGAAGACTCAGTGGCGAAATGTGGAGTCACCCTTGGCACAAAGCGGGTACCGTGACTAATCGATGAGCACGCAGCCGGTCTCGTTGGATCAAAACGAAATTCACGGCTATCATGTTCAAGCAAAGTCTCCCCCTCCCTCTCTTTCGCACACGCACTCTCGCTCTCTCTCTCCTCTTACTCTGCACAGTTGTATCTCACATTGATGAGAGGAGCATTTTCGTTATTGTAAACATTCAGAGTGTTCCAGTTTAGGGCCCATGATCAAGCGACTTTTAGGTTACACCCCTATTTGTAAAGAGGGTACTAAACTGTTTACCAAGCCACGTGACACTTTACCGATAGTCAGTCATGTGTGAGTATGCTAGATGTTTCCCATGACTGAATTTTTCGGGTTTGTTTAATGGTGGAAATGAGGGACCACTAAATTTGGAGGGAATCACGAACGTTTTTGGGGGATTTTGGCATGGAGTAGAAGTTTTAATTGATTAATTGGGAGTAATTGAGGGAGAATTCAATGGGTTGAGAGTGTGGGGGAGAATTGAGGAAATTAATAGGACGTTGATGGACGCCAAATAAAAAATCCTTATTTTGAGGTTTCAAAAGGTTAAATTTAGGCAATTGAAAGTACCTTAAAATTATTGAAATTCAATTCGAGACTTTCGCAAGTCTCAAATCAAAATAGGCCTCATCTTCGTATATGTGTGAGTCACAAGTTTTCTGGAAAAAACCGGGCGAACTCGAGAATACAACACTTGGGTAGAAAATCGACTTGACTCAAGAGCTTTCTCGTGGCCGGTATTGTTCTTGTGCATTTGTTTATTTAGTCAGTTTTTAATGTAACCATAAAAAGGTGGAAAATATTTGATTTGATTATGATTACATAATTCATTCATCTGTCAATTCTAATAACGGAAGATCTGGTCTAGTTGTATACTTAAGCATGAAAACTAGAATTTTTAGGAACTCTAGACTGACAGTAATTGCAATTTTGATTTCGAATAGTTGCCCAATTTCTATAGCTTTTACATCTTGGAAAATTTACATTGGTGAAAAATTTTACGCAATTGAATCTTACCAGTTTTACCAGAAAATTGACAGGTTAAAATATTTTAGACCCGTATAATCCAATTTTTTTCTCAGTTTAAAGACAACTACAGAGGCTAATAAGTACACTATAATCTACTGGTCTATTCTCACTGAGTAGACTAGTGTGATTGTCTGTTGGGTCAGACACTGACCAATAATCGATTTTGTGTAAAGAGAATATTCGATTGCCGAGCCACGCCGCCCTTTACTGACCTTTAGTCGTTTTATAGGGGAGTTCGAAGCGAAGCTGAAATCCGAAAGCGAAAATCCCACAGTTCTCCCGCCGGGATTCGAAAGCCGGTCTCCCAGTTGCGCATCGGGCATCATTCCAAGTAAATTACTAAGAAGAATGAAAATACTTCTACTTCAAATTTGATATACACAACATCCCTTGGCCAGTTTCAGGGATTAAATTTGATTTTTTTCTAAATTTTCAACGCTGTTAGAAATATTTTGAAAATAACTTCTGTCGAATTTTCAATGTTTCAAATTTTAATTTAATTGACTGAGAAATCTTTCACGAAATTTCCTATAACTCGTATAAAAATTCAGCATAATTGCATTTTTTTTACAATAGATTACTCTTAAAATGTTAACGATATGGATAATGGTCACGCTCATTGCCAAAATTCAACATCATCACCACTTGAGCAGTGGGCCTGAAAAATGTAATGTTATTAAATACTCCAAAATTAACCTGATTTTTCAGTAAGAAAACATCAAAATTTCATGAAATTCCATAATTATTCAAAATTACAAGATTTGTTCCTGACATTTCAGGAGTAATTTGTTGACAGCGTGATTAGTTAGTGAGTTGCCTAATAGATATAACAAAAAAATAAGCTTTGCAAAAACAGTCTCTTCGATGTTTACTCCTAGCGCGGGCAAGCGCGCGTTCGATCTCGTTAAATAAATTCAACATAACATGGAGATATTTTAAAAAATTACAAGAATTTCCTTTAATTAACGCTTTATGGCTATCTTGAGTGAAAAACGTTTAGTGAAGATATTAAAAAATTATCGATATTTCAATTTCGTTAGTCGAAGTGGATTCTACTATCATTGGATGAAACTGAAACGTAAACAAGTTTGTCATTTTCCGTTTAATTTGCATTTTTCTTCAGTTCTTCAGGCCATAATGAGACTTCAGTGTTGTTTCACGGTCAAAGATAAGAGGGATGTTATTCGGAGAAGGTATTCTTAGTAAATCTGTTATTATCAAACTTCATTTTTATCAATATCGCTGTATTTTTTAAGCTAACAAAGTAATGAGACTCTTCTATTCATAATTAGTATTCTAAATACGGTCAAGTCGAACTACCATTAACAATATCATTCCCACAATTTTCTCACAGTACGTTCCAGAAAAAAAATCCTTCAGACATGACAGAAATCAATTTAGTAAAAAAAGTCTAAACACTGAACAAAGAAACAGTTAATCGACTTCCTGATTTTCAATTGATTAATTGAGGATCGTAAAATGTAGACAATTGTCTATATTTGGGGACTTTTTTGGAGACTATTGAGGGTCGACTTGCACTCAACCATGAACAAAACAGATGATTCCCACGGACGTTTACGTACCGATTGATTTAATCATTTCTTCATCGATTTTTTCTACCATTTTTTTTTAGAGTTAAAACTTTTTGCTTGATATTTCGGGTGTATGTTAAAAATGTTTCTCCCGTGACACTTCAACTGATATTTTATGGAATGTCATGAAAAACTCGATTTCTTAAAATAAATAAGTGAAAATTTTCAATAATAATGTATTTTTTCGAAAACAATTTATAGAATTGGGATTTTGGCCCTTTGACTGCCCAAAAATCTTGAATCCGATCAGACTCTCGTTTGGTAAAATTCTCATTCTGGTTCATCTTATTCATTCACAGAAAATGACTTTCGAAAGGCTCAACTCGAGATTTGCAGAAGACTAAAATTATTGTAAATTTCCACAAAAAAATGAGCAATGTTGTAGATATAAATTAGAATTAAATTATTAATTGTATTTTAGATATTTCTGAAAGCAATCCCTCGGACATTGCCAAAAAATCTGACAGAGTTTGAATTGTTCACATATAAGTATTTCTGATTTTCTTGAGTGTCCATTGAAATTTGGTTATCAAAGTAATTAATGAAGTATGAAATTCTCTTAATTTTCTCCTCCTTTAATTCAAATTCGATGTGGCTTGTGTGAGAAGCATTACTAAATTATTCTTAAAACTTCAATTCTTCCCCAGCAATTGCTGTTTATCCACTGAAACCACAGGACTTTGAATAAGAGGCCAATTGGGGCCCCTTGGGGACGTCCTTGGGTGCTCCAATTTTCTATTTATTTTTTTTTATTCCAACCTTTTTTATGGTCCGCAGTACTTCCAATTGGTTGCGGTCAATTCTGGTAAGAAAAATAGTGGCATCCGGCGTGCGCCGCGGGGTCGATGAGTTGACCCTGTATCCTGGGTCGCCTAGGGGTCGGGTTGTGCCTCTTTCCTTCATTGGAGCCGCGCGCGGGTCAATCGGTTGACTCCCTTGGCTGGCACTCGCCACCACTACTTCTGTCCCCGCACCTCTCCTCCCGCTGCACCCGCTTTTATAGTAGAATTCTTGGTAGTTACGCATAGAGAGTCATTCATAAAAGTCTTTGGATTCATTCATGATGATGGTTTATTGTCTCACTCGGGATTCATCGTTTGAGGGAAATTTAAGGCGCGTGACACCCGAGATCAGGAGGTGAAGACGGAATGACACGAGTTATTGCATGTATGAATGATGCTAAGGATGTTATTTCATTGGAATGTTGCTGGGAGGCTTTATTACGTGTATTCTGTTGTATTTTCACTTCCGGAAATGAATAGAACTCAATTTTATATTGATAAACCTAAAACCAAAATATATTTTTACATTTTTCGTTATGGATTATGTCAATTGAACGTTAATCGTGTATCATTCATCATTTAATATTGCAGCATTTAGTCTGTTTAATAATTAATTACTGTTCATTAATTTGTATTGTCCGCGAATTACGGAAGAAGATCAAAGATTGGAGTAGAAAAGAAACGGTATATGAAGATGGGGGGGATAACATATTCGTGAAAATATTAATTCATTAAATTGGAATATTTCATTAATCCTTCTTCAATCATTTGTGGTGAACCTCGTGCGAGAATTCTTCAGTAATTCAAATGGAACATCAATGGTAATCTGTAGTTACTTGGAACGTCGATAAAAGCATTTAATGAAAACTTTCTTCTATGTAGAATTGCATAAATTCGAAGCATGACTTTTGAGAAAGAAAACGTGGATAATTTTACGAAATTTTACAAGATTGTTAAATCAACAAATTACTTCAACATTTTTATAAAACATCATAAAAATCAAATACGGACGTCGGTTTGGCTGAGGGGGCTAAGCAAGAGCTTGGTGTGCGAAAGGTTGCGAGTTCGATCCCGGCTACCGCTGATCTGTTCAATACCTGAGGCCCCGGCGAGCGGGAGGTTGCTATCAGAAGTAGCCGCCTGTACCGACATATGGGTGTTCTGTGGTTTTCCCATGTCTTATCAAGCGAATGCGATATGGTGGAGGATCCACAGTTACATGCCTAGGGAATAGGTGCCTGTATATCCTGAAGGATCGAAGGCTATAAAGACACAAGAAAATAAAAAATAAAAATCAAATCAATTGAATGTAATTATAGTGCTTTTCGAAGACGCAGAGTGTGCCATTGCCGTAAATATTTTGGGGAGGATCATCAGTGATTTTTTTGCTAAACACTTCACAATATGGTACAAATATCAAACTCGAATCATCTATTGTTAAGTGGAGTAACAAGGGATGACAAACATTTAGACCTCTTCTAGCTATTATTAAAATATGCATCCTTGAAAATTAAGGAATCTAAATTTTTCAATTTTGGAAATGAATATCTTGAAAATAGCGTTCTTGAAGATATTGAAATTTTGGTCACCCACATAGGAATGAATGATCGAAACAAATCTTGATCAGGCTTGATCCAGGATTGACAAAGACTGGTCGAGCCTCGACATCCAAGAATGAATCAAGCTTGAACGAAAATTGAAAAATAACTATGTTGCCAAGGCTGGAGAACCCATCGTTGGTCGAGCCTTGAGGATCAAGCCTCGATCCAACCTTGGGTTTAAAGATTGGATCAGGGTTGTAATACAAATCTCATCTCAGGATGTGCCTAAATCCTGATTCTTGCTGGACGAATAAAATCAAGATTTGCTCATTTATTGAATAAAAAAAAAAGGAATTGAAACAGAAATTTGTTGTAAGAATTTTGAACTATTTAGACTCAACTTAAATTGTAAATAAAGAGACAATGGATTCTTCATAATTGCATGTTTCTACACGGAGAGGAAAATTCAATAAAAATTACGTGTCAGTTCCGTAATCTGCCAGCCAAAACAATATTCCGTAAAAATTACGGAACAGTGCCGTACTTTTTTACAGGACAAG
>JAPYZN010001143.1:0-22033 GCA_030522865.1 Psyttalia lounsburyi
TCCGTTCAGCTCTTCGGCCTTTATCGGCCGCGATCGAACTCACCCGAAGCGCTCTCCTCGCCAACTGCCTTTAGGCGCGCAGTGAGAGAATCTCTCACAATTTGTGACGGAGCTTGATAATTTTTTTTTTTTTAATTAATTACCAATGTTAGGCCATTCGGACCGATTTCAGAGGCAAGAGGGATAATTACTAGGGGTATAGAAGAATTTTCGCCGAAAAATATCGAGTTTTCGGTCAAGTTTTCTATACCGTGAAAAAAGCGTAAGAGAAAATCCCATAGCGCGACCGCTGACGGGTTAAGGTTTTTTTAATTATTTTAGGATTTTAGGTACACTATTTCCATTTTTTATTGAACATCAGTTCTGATACATCGAGTGCGCAGTTTTTTACGTATTTGCAAATCCCTTTAATGTATCTTTAATCGTTTGCGGCTGTGAATTTTGGCATTGCGTATGGTGGGCAATCATTTGATTTCAGTAGAATGGGATGCGCATTCCGCGCGCTTCTGCACAGTTCTCGGGTGCCCATTCCTATTTATTTCTTTATTTCATATTTCAGTTGTTTTTTTCATCGATAAGTACATGAATTTGGAATTTATTTTAGAGATAAATACAAAAGATTCAATTTTGTTCTACAGGAGATTAGAATTAAAAATTTTATTTTCAATCAGATTCAGATTCTGTGTCAGAGTGAGCTTCGACAACTAGTTTTTTTATCAATTTTTTTTTTTTATTGTTTTGTTTCTTCTTTGTAATATTTTCCATTTGCTTTATTTTTGCCTGCGACGTTGACGGAAAAGAAATGATTTGAATGACTTGACATAATTTTTTTTTTTGTTATTTTTAGGAAATTCTGTAGAAAATGAAAATTTCTATACTATACAGATATAGACGTGTAGAATAGTAAGAATAGATCGGTGACACACAACGTTACCTTATTTTTTTAAAGAAGGGATCAATCTACGTATTAATTTGATTCTATAGAGCTCATATTTTGAACTGTGCCATACTACATGTTCACAGGTCTCGCTGACTGCTCTACAAGAGCAGCTTGGGTCGTTAGTTGCCCCAATTTTTTTTACAGAGGCTGCAAGATGGTAATGTGTGGCTCAGACGGGATTGACTGTTACCATAGCCTTCCTGGAATTCTATCAAATTACTATTACCGTAATTAATTAGTTATCAAAGTAATATCGACATTTCTATTTCCGGTAAACACGACCAGGTGCTCTCCTGATGTCCCTTAACCCAAATACTTCATTTCATTATTTCCATTCATATTCCCTTTGTTAAAATTAATACAATTTTATTTATGGGTTGACAACCTTTATTTATATTTTGTTTCTACTGAATTGGCAAAAGTTTTTGGTAAATAGCGTGTCCAAAAAAAACAAACAAAATGAGTATTCGTTCAATACGCGCGACTCATAATTAATTGAACTGTTTAATTTGACATGTTGAAATACCCAAATATTAGGAATGAATTCATATATTCATGCTGAATGCTACAAATTCAATGAAATTAGTATTAATGTAATTAACAAGTTATCAAAGCAATGTCAATATTCACACTTCTATTTCTACCACTACCACGACCAAGCGGTCTGATGATTCTGGTCCGGTCAGGGAACATTTCCCATTCCCTTTTTAATCGTGAACAGCTGTGTACCTAGGTGGTACTCACACAACTTCTAGTTATTTGAATGTTACAATGAGAAAATATTTTCCATCAAATAGTCTGTCATGACTCACGTGAATACACATCCAAGGTATCTCTAGGATTCATGAGTTTGCGAATGCTTTTGTAGGTACTGGCTGTTCCACGGAATTTTTCGGGCTTTTTGTACCGTTTCTCTCATTTTCAACGGTTCTGTGGAGCCACCGTGCGTGATTTCTCGAGGTTTTTGTTGGTCGGTTATATTGGAGGTGGAATTTTTCGTGGCATGGAGGTTCTGTTCTTCAGGGCTTTACCGTTATTCGAGAGAAAATTCTGTTATGCGGGTGTAAATTAGTTCGGTTGTACGGATAGTTTTTCGTCTGCAGGCGAATGCCTCCTAGGACAGGTCGAGTTTTTATTTATCTGTGGAGGAACTGGTGTGCCACCCACCGGCTTATCCTCGGGGGATCCCCAGCTCCAAATATTTCCCACTTCGTTTCTCTTGCAATATCGAGGACACAATATGAGAAAGTGTTTGCCATAAAAATTGAAGTTTGCCCATTTTTAGAATTTAACTGCGGAAGATTCTTGGTTGAGTGTGTAAAATATTTTACTACATCGACAGATTTATTATTGTTATTGAAACATTTAAACAATCAGGTTTACTGTGCCAACTAGATAGAGAGGTGCTTTGTTTTTTGAGTGCCGGTTCAATACTATGCCTTGAATGTAATTATTTTGAAACGGTCAAACCCGTTTGCTACGTTGCTATTTGATGTATTCTGTCAAAAGTGGAATAGTATATTTGGTAACAAGTGAAAAAAAATGGTTTTTGGCGAGTGGGAGGTTTATATCACGCGCCGAAGGCTTTTCCGACACAGCGTGATGAAAAATTATGTTTGTAACTCGTGAAAAAAGTGGTTTTTGACTCGTGAGATTACATCACTCGCCTTCGGCTCGTGATATAAACCTCCCACTCGCCAAAAACCATTTTTTTTCACTTGTTACGAAATATACTATTTTCTGTTATTTTGTTAAGGTACAAACATTGTTCCATCTGTTGTTTAAATTATTTCTAAAATTTCAAGAATTTTGGCCACGCCATTTTTGACATATGCTAGTCAAATTTTGACAGAAGACAAAATTTTAATGATTGACAGTATATTTCAAAAACGGCGTTGTCAAAAACCCTTGCAATTTTGGTAACTGTTTTTTGACAGCCAACAGCAGATTGCCCAAATTTGGTACCTCTAGCGTATTGCACAATTTTTTACAAGTGTAGGCTACTGTGGAAATATCTTCACAAAAAAAGAATAAACTTCGATTTTTAAATCTTCAAAAATATTTCTCGTGAGAAAATAAAATGTGAGCGATAGTTAAAATATTGCATTTAGCAAATGCAATTTCAAATTTTAATCTGTTGATTTATTTCTTCTTTCTTCGAACTTCAGAAATGTAAACGTAGAATAAGTTGTAAAAGACCCATAAGATCAGCCACAATAGTTTTACCGATACGAAATTCAGCTGCAGTTACAGTTTCTCCATTTTTTTCTGCCATAAATTGTCAAAAGCACAGAAACATAAATATCTGACTGCAACCATCCGACGTCACGTTCACATCGAGTGGAAAACACATAACCGGTGTTCTTGTGCCTGTTTTCCAAAAACCATACCAAAGAAAAGGGCCAGTTCCAGTTTCTCACCTCGCACAGTCCCATCGCACTTGTCTCACACCTAAATTTTATAACAAACTCTTAGGCAACTTTTTTTACTGGCGACACAGAAATTCGAAAGAGATAAACTCCTCTGAAGTCAGTCCACGCGCAACAATTGAGCGAACAAGTCTTCCATCCCTAATTCAACTTAGTCTATACCTCTAGCCAAACTGAATAACCAAGAGTTTCATTTTTTTAAACATAAGAGTGGGAACAATTTCTTTCATGAATAGTGAATTATTCCTTTGCCAATTGTGAAGTTTATATAGATTCGTACTGAAATCACGCGAATATATAATCTGGGAAACTTACTCGATGGCAATAATTATCATTTATCAATCATTCTTTATCAATAATATTCCTGCTGAGGCATTGAAAACCCGAGCGTTCATTTCAATGCAAATATTCGAATTATATAAAATGAGAAATTCATTTAGTATGAATCGAACCATTAGGAAAATTAAATCAACGATTAATTGGGTGGAAGTAATTGTAACGGAAAATAATAAGATGTTAACAAATTTGAACTCGTCGCTGCCAATATTTTGGGTATAGAGCAATTGAATTTTCTTTGATTTATACGGACATTTGTTGTTAAATTGATCGATTCAAATCGAATTGAAAGTGGGATAATCTCCATGACGACCTGTTTGGAAAAAAAATTATTTAATACACATAATGAATTAATTAAATTTAAATTTAAATGCGCCACGTCTGCGACTGTATCTCTTGAATTTTCCCAGAATTTCTTCCTTTTCCCTTTCACGAAATCGTCTGATCATATCGATGGCACGTTTAGAATGCTCTCATTATATATCCGTACTTAAATTAGTAAATAGTAAATATTTAGCATTTGAGAATTGTTCTTTCTCTGGGTACACAGGTCGCAAAACTTTCCTTTGCAAACACGATACGTTTGTCATCATATTTCTTATTTCCACGACACGCCATGACACCTCGTCGAGTTAACCCTCATCGTGACACCGGGCTCTTGAGACATCTGTCATCCGCCCTTTCAAAACTCCTAATATTTTCGATGCTCCATTTCCTGAAGAAATATGTCACTTCATTGTGCAGCGTCCGTGTCAGCAAACGAAAATACTTTATTTATTGATTCTTTGCCTTTAAATTTCACCCTTTTTTTTCATCTCCCAACACATTTATATATTTACCATCCACTATGTGTTATCATTATCATTCGTTATTTCAACGTTCTACGAGGTAAGCACTTTCTGGCTGCGGAGCTGCTAGGAACTGTAAAAAAATCTACATGAGAAAAGTGTTCGTATTTCAGACGCTCGGCCCCAGGAGCAAAAAAAATATTACTCCAGTACAATTGTACATACCGGTGTCTCTCCGAGGTATAAAAAATGTGACAGCGTACTTTTTCAATTAGAATAACAATTACCGGGAAAAACCAGGTGCGAAAATTAGAATGGTATTGTATTTTGAGACATTCAAATTTTTTAAATTATGCTTTTGCTTTTGTTAACGTTTGACCGAACGAATGAGGTTCATATTCGTTTTTGGATCTTCAGACGATTTTTTAGGAGTGCCATTTTAATTCGTGCTCATAATCTGACACAATTTGTAAATTGCGGAATTTTGTTTTCGTGATATTTTTTTAGCTTTCTCCTTTTGTCGTATAGAAATTATAACATGGTGGTTGTAAATCCGCGGATTTTTATGATTTATGTTCTCCCCCCGTTTCCGAATGTCCTTATAAAACCTGCAAATTTAATGATTTTAATGTTTGTAAAAAAAAATTGTAATAGTAAATAAAAAAAAAACATGCTTTTTCCATCACGATCAGAGACAATATTTCAAATCGAAATGGAGCAATATTGTAGAGCAATATTTGTCCTGAAATATTGTTCTATATACTAGATTGATTGGATCGTTCAATGAATTCCAATAGAATTTTTTTCTCCGCGCGCAATCACAGAAAAAAACACAGGTGCGAAAATAAGAATGATATTGTATATCAGGGCATAAAATGGTTCGAATGACAGTCGTATCGTTGAAAGTGTTCAGGATAGCACTCAGCCGAGCAGATGAGTTCAATATCCGCTCTCAAATTTTCACGTACACTCTTACTCAAGTAATATCCCTATGAAAAAAAACAGAGTTCAATTCGCAACTCCCCAGATATAGAATACAGATTTCTGGATAACACTATCACAGCTCCATTCGAGTGGAATACATAAACAAAATTGTGCCGGTGAAAAAGCGAAAAAAAAAAAACAAGCCCTGTGGAAGTCTGAAAAAACCTCGCTAATGACTTTAGTAGTTGATGCAGGGCAGAATAACCGATATTAAGTGAAAAAAACTTTCCAAACTGAAGCTCAATCCATATGTATTACTCTTAACGAATACTCAAACTTGGCTGGGAGATGGTAGAAAAATTGAAAAAGTTGAGCCAATCTCGTGTAATCTCGTTGGAATTATTAATGCTGTCCCAATTTCTCGGTGAAGTGGCTGTGGGAATTTATACACAATTAATATAAAACTTATGTGCACTTGGCTCTGTGAAATGGACTATTTCTGGAGGCTGTGGGAGACTGAATTTTCAAGAAAGCCCCATTCACTCTATCAACCCCTTACAAATGAAGTGGGAGAGGAAAGGGGGGGGGGGGGCGGGGGAAGGTTGACAGCGAAAGCTAGGGTATAAAGAACGTAGAATTTTATCACCTATGTTTTTGGAATAAGTGTAGTGAAAGTTTCATGTGTGTGCCAGGTATTAGAAGCCCTAAAGTCTCATATTTTATGCAATGAAATACGATGGTACTTTCGGAGAATATGGTTACGACTTCGTTTGGGGAATTAAAAAATGGAATTTCTTCTTGAGTACGTCTATTGTTGAATCAAATACCTTGCTGAATGAATTATGAAATTTTTCAATTAAATTTTCATTTCATATTACTATCTTTTGTTTATAAAAGTTGATTATATGTTTGAAAATTTTTTGATTGCCTGGTAATTAATTTCTGATGAAAATCATTATGTAGGCGAGTTTTTTGTGAATGTTAAAAAGTGAAGCATACTCATGCATTGTCTTCGCAATTTACAATTTTTAATAAAGTGAAAATTGAAGAACATGTTAAGTTAACTCAATTTTTATTTCTGCTTCTATTCTCCACTTACTTTTCTGATGTCAGACAAAATGAGAGATATTCCTTAAAAATTATAAAGAATTGTTAATGGTAATTAGTTGATATAGCTACTCCATCAAATTTTTCTGGGGGACCATTGTATAACATTGTAAGAGTGATCAAAATATTTGTAGGCTCTTCTCCGATTTTTTATTAATTAACGAAAATAATGAGCGAAAGTTGGCACCCCACTTCTCCAATATTCATTGGTAGATCTCATTGTTCGTTAAGTATTAATTAATTGATGAGATGAGTAGAAATTACTAGTTAGGGGTCCTACCAGAAAAAGTACGTCCATCTCATATCGAATTAAAAATATTGAAAGTCCGTCAAGCTTATTCCTTATTGGTTCACTGGTATCTAAAGCGGCTAACCAAACTTGTCAATTTTAATTGTTACAATTACCGCGCGGTAGGGTGCATTCGAGCTCACGATAGCGAAAAATTCGAGACGGGGCATTCTCCAGCTGAGATGGATTTCCTTAAAAATTCCTAAATGTAAATTTCCAACCCATATTACGATAAAAAACTAACCGAAGAGTAAACTCCATCCGTAGGTGTGAAAATTAGTTGAAGAGTGCTAGATTACAAAAAACTTATGGAAGAAAAATATGCTCTGTCACGCTTATGAGTATGCATGCGTGTCACAGCTAATTCCCTTAAAATACCCTGGAGGGTTTACAACCTCGAGTCGGATAATTATTATTATGCTAAGTGTCCTGGATACCCGTCGAGCGATCCTAGAACGTGTAGCTACAGAAAATATTTTTCAACGCGTAATTTATTCGCTGAGTAAATTACCATCGTCCCGAAATTCTCCTTCAGGTAATTTTGTATGCACGAATGAAGAGGAAATAATTTCCTCGAGTTCAAGTGATTGCTGGATGATCTTGAGGTTCAACAAAACCAATCCAAGGCGGGAAGTTCAAAGGACGTAACCGCGGAATGAATTCGACTGCCAGCTTCCTATTGCCTTGGTAGCAGTGAGCCCCAACAGTTTCAAGATCTAGAAGTGACTCGAAATCACTCAGTCGCACATATATCCTCCAGAGAGGCAGCTAATTGCCTCGTTCAGCTTTACGGCGCAATAATGTCATAAAAGCGCCCAACATCAATTACGCACGCTCAGCCTCTTGAAATTGTTAGAAGACATAACTCAGTACAGGAGGGAATTAGCCATAATAACTGAAATTCAATTTACTCGATCACTTCGTCGTCATCGTAAAAACGAGCTTCATCAGGGAAAAAGGTGCTAGTTAGGATGATTTGTATGGACCATTTTTTTTGTTCCTTTGAATATACTCGAAATGGATATTTTAAAATTGTTTGAAATTTACAAACGTCAATGTCACTTTTAAAACGTTCGCCAAAAGTCTCCTTTATTTCCATACGCAGGAAAATTTCCCATGAGATATTAGGAGTTAATTTTTTCTGGTCACCATTAATCGACTAAAAATTCCGTAACATAAGGAAAATGTTAGGTATAAGCAATACCTTCGCAGAAATTTATTTGTGTTTACATATTTTGCATAAAAATTGAATCGGCTCGAAAAATTACTTAAAACACTGATCCAAAGAAAAAATTTTGAATGGAAACGTCAGGTTTCTCCGATTTTTCCATTAAATTTCCATTTCCGTATGACTCTGGATAAATTTTTAAAAGAGGGATCGATCAAAAATTCAAATTTCTTTGTCTCTTTACCCAAGCCCGAAATTTTCTCACGTACATTGGCCCCGGTAGAGATGAAGAAATTTCCTATAATAAATATCTCCTCACCTTTGCTCCGAACATCACTCTCTATCGAGATATGATAATTTGACACGTATAACAAACCCATTCCGGTGAAAAATTATGCATTACACGTAAAGAATAGTTTATCACGAGGAGCAGATTTACTCCGGGGAAAGTGATCAATACGATTGGAAAAAAATCGTCATTTTCCACAAACTTAAACTTGATTTCATGAACATGTTTGAGCTATCGTCTGAAACATATAATTTCATACTCCTTTGATGTGCGGGAACCCCAGCACGTGATTATACTACGTCGGGGATGCATCCGTGTCAAAGGAGGGAGTTCTCCACAAAAGAAATTTAGTCTCCTAGAAATTGTTCAGTATCTGTGGAAACCCTGTTTATTATCTAAAAGAGAATTAATTCGGACGATCAAACACACAGAAAAGGATAAGTACGAATGAATCCAGTGTATTGTATATTTCCTCGAGGATATTTCAATCTTTTTGCCTCCGGAGTAAAAAAAATTGTATGAATAAAATGCGCCATTCGCCTTATTTCAATATGAGTGACTACCGAAAAGACATATTTTATTACTATCTATGGATAATCTATCCTCTTGCTGTAAATCATCCCTGGAATGAGGTTATTTCATTCCCGAGGGAAAAGAGGAAGCTATTCCATAGAAAAGGGGGGAACTTGAACAGGATCCTTTTTCACTGCCGTTTCAAGAAATCTTAATATTATAAAATTATATATCCTATTTGTTGTCTCATAATATCATGAAAAAAATTAATTAAAAAAGAAGTGGCAATTAAAAATGATTTTTCGAAAGAGACAGTAAATTAAATTTCGGGATGACAAAAACGATATCCGAAATTTTACTCGAAATGCAATGTAATCGTAATTTTTGAACCACAGAAAAGGGAAAGGGCCTCATTTTATCGGATCCTTTAGGGAGATAGTATTAGAAGAAATTGTGTAATTACAAATTTCACGAAAAATGAAATGAAATTATAAATTTTTTTTGCGAGTTGTTCGTAAAGTAAAGTGACTTCTTTGATAAATTGGAAGATTAGTGAAATCACTAAAGACTTTTTGTAACATTTAATACGATTCGAAATCGGCTTTTTTTCTCACCCAATTGCGTTGGACAATTACAAAATTAAAAATACGCACAAGTGTGACCCGGCCGAAGAGGTCGAGTTACTTCGAGTGTTGACTCCAACCTTCCGTAGAGTGACTAAGTCAGCAAAAATTTCTCGTTTTTTCTCCAACTTCAACAAACCCAAGAAATACTTAAATGTTATAATTGGTCAAACACTCATGGGCTTCCACAGTCCGCAATTACATAAATTCATTATTAAATTGCACGACATTCATATAACATTGTCAAATAATTTACAAAATTTTCATTGAATTACGAAAAACTTTCACGTGCCATCGAAGACCATTACCGTAGAAAATTTATAAATGGGCACTCTATCCGGCTTCGCACGGCATGTGACAAAGTGAACTGCCTAGACAGGTCTAGTGATCTAATCCAATCCCCCCAATTAACCGTAATCAAAAATCAATGAAACAATCGTTCAGCCGGAGAAGCTCAAGCCTGACCCCCAGCAATTGTTGACCGTGATCCTAATCCCTCCATTAGCCCAACGTGAAGATTTCTGATAGCCTCCTACCTCACTTGCACAATATCACGATCTCAATCTTATCTTTAGTACCTGTGCGAGTACTTAAAGTGGTCTCTAAAGGATACCCAACAAATCGCGGTGCTCACTGTGTGTCTCGCGTGTGACAAACAGAAACACTTTAACCGTGACTAGAGGGAATTCTTATTGCCCTCCTCCAAGTGGCGTATCCGAGTGCCCACTAAGAAATTTATGGCGCGGCCGCAAAAACGTAGAAATTGATGATTTTCCTTCTATATATATTTTTATGGTTTTTACTCTGCAAAAGCAATTTTCGACGACGTCTTCTCAGTAGAATCGCTAATTTTCTCTGCCCCTTGATACAAATTTTCAGTGGCAGGGGGACCTTCTGAGCCCGGGCGATAATGCACGGACACGTGCCCCTAGTGATCGTACACTTCAAGTGGTGGACAACGTTTCATTCCAAAATGAACATCCCCATTCAGAACTTTCAGTTGTGAAGTGTTGAAGCGTTCAATTCACTTCACAATATTCAATTGGAAAGTGAATTAACATCATAAAGCCAATCGAACCCACGAACGATCCGACCCCGGATAAAATTCGTTTGTCAGCTCTAAATAAGTTATTGATCATCTTATTAATACAAGAGTAAAATGGTAAACCGGTGTGAGTAGATTTCAATTTTAGACAGTTTTTTTTACGAATATCTCGGAATCTAAGAGGAATAACAAAATTTTCATCTCGGTCTTTTTCATAGCCTTCTCTTCGCTCTACAGAAAGCATCATTTCACAAATCTATCTAGCCGTTTCACAATCCCGCATGTTTGTCAAAACTGACCAATAGTGGGAATCGACTGATCTTGATTTTACTACTTCACTCTTGAATTGTATTCTTCCTATAAACATAAAAAATCCAAAATGGAAAATCTGCGCTTGGATAGACTGAGGATCTCGAGCTCGATGTTTCCGGCTACTGTGCTCCGAAACGTCGCCAAAATCCTGAAGTTACCCCTTAGAAATAGGGGGAGCCACATCCAACTTTAGATGTCTACCAGAGTTCAGGCGCACTCGTCGGATAAATCCGAGAAAAAAACGCTTTCTGCACTAATTCTCACGATTTCTTGCCTGATAATTGGTATTGAAAACTTCTCAAACTCGGAAACTTGAAAATTCCTACAGAAAAATATTGTTGCCAGACCGTTGAGCTGATTTTTTATTCGCATCGTCTAGTCCTCGACTACGACTCAGGCGATACCATCACATGGGTAACAAACCCTATCGTGACAGGGCGGAAAAATACGATTTCTTTTTGTTCATATAGTGCCTCATTTATTCTTAACCAATCAAACTTTTTTTTCTCGAATACCAGGCTCAGTTTGGCCGAACTCCAGTCCCGTGTAGGAATTTACGTGTAGATTCAGCCTTTCTCGCCGCGTACATACCCACCCGGGCCATAAATACCTCAAACAGAAACGATTAAAAAATGGGTTGCGAGCAGAGCGAAGACCCCTATCAGAAAATACTGATGAATGACTTCTCGCCCCCGGAGTTCACCGTGAGCACATTCATCATATTCAATATGGTATCCATACGTATCGTATGAAATATACAAGTGATAGGGGAAATGTGTCTTTGCTCTCAGGCAAATGCAAAGTACGAGACTCCATTTGAAAAGTTGCCGGGTGAATTTACGCATTTCGCTGGGTGTGAGATGCACCAAAGAAGTTGTACAGGTGTATACATAACAGTGTATGTGTACACTCTGAGAAAGTAATTTCTTAAAACTACTCATGGAAACTCGTTTTATAAACATCTGCTGGTCACGAGTGGTTCTGTCTGAAGAGAGACGCCGGGTGATATTTTTTAAAGTTCTTTTAAGACTCTTTGCTCCATGCTTACAAGAGATGCATATAGTTTACTAATAAAAACAACGAGAATTTTTGTACCCAAGGACTCTGGCTTCAATCCGCGAAATATATCTATATATATGTATTTTTTTTTTGCTTTGACGATGAATTTGTGCGGCGGAACAGATGGGTCGAGCGCTAGGCGGGGATTTTTTATGTGGAGACTGCAATAGTAATCGGATCATTAGAATTGCGTACAATAAATTGCACTTGGAGGGAATTAATCGATTTAATGATTTACTAAGGCCAATATTGATATTTTCGAATGTACTTTGTTAACTATCGCAATGAAAAACCGAGAAAATTAGAATTTTTTGGGCAAAAAGGGGATAATAATGCAAAAACCGTCGCATGTCTTTTACTCGATAGGCTTCAACATCTGTTTGGTTTTATTTCACACTCCGAATTACTCCCCAATGGCAATACAATATTCCCACGACAATACAGTGTGTCCAGTTACAATGTCCGAATGATACTACAATACACAACCCTGGGTAATTTGCATACAAACATCAAGTACTGAAATTACAGTTTCCACTTGAATGACATTGAAACGTGTTTTGGTTATTGTCATTTCAGGCACAACGATTTACCATGGAATATCCGAAAATTCCTGAAAAATCAACTGCGTGACTTCAGGTTTGAGGATTTAAAGGGCAGCCAGCCGTGGTCACAATCAGCCTGGAGTCACACGGATCTCAGAAGACTGAAGGAGGGAATGGTAGCGGCTCAAGTGAGTATTTATATGCAGGTTAAGTGGCTCAATTAGTAAACCAACTCGAGTCTGGTCCATTCTAACTTCCATGTTTCCGCTATTAACAAAGTTAATTTTTAATGAAATAGAAACTTCGTCATAATAGGTTTCGAAAAATAATTGGGGGCTTTTGTTAGCGGAAATATCGGAGGCTTTTTCTGGAAATAATTGTTATACGAGATTCTATGGATGAACAAAATTTTTCATTGAAACTTTATGTAACTTTGGGAATCACATCAACAAAGCGAATTCGTCGCGTATATTCGTTGTATTTTGCGTTCGTTTGATTTTCACCTGAAATGAACGTTATTTTACCTTCTATAAATGACAATGGAATGATGATTCATTTTTCGTTCGCACGTTTTATTATGAAAATAATGAATTTCGTAAACAATTGAAATGTTGGGATTGTCGATCGAATGCAGGTAGGACTTTCAGGGTTCGTTGTGGTGAATATTTTTATAAATAAATGGTCACCGATAGGAAGGAATATCAGAAAATCATTTTTTTTAATAATTGAGGGAATTTATTGTTCAATTTGAAAATTTATTATTTACAATGATTTGTAATAGAATGATTGTAACTTTCTAAATTTTGAAATTTTATTTTTTTCCCAATAGTTTCCCAATAGTTCAAACGAAAAAAACATTAGATCTTTTACGATTAGAACGCGTTACAAACCTTTGTCTAATTTTACGCAGAAAATACGGACTTTAGACAGAACACCTATTTCCTCTGAAATATCAGACATCTCGTCATTGAAAAATCTCATATTCCACTGGTTATATACCTTCGAGCGTCGAGTCAACAAAACGAATTTCTCGCATAATATCATATTTTGTACTCACCGGATTTTCACTTAAAATTCACGTTATCCTACTCCCAACGAATTATTTTTCTCGGGTTACATTACAAAATTGTAAATGTAGGAGATAAAATGTTGTGAATAGCGATTGAAACCAGGCGGTAACGAGACCAAAATTTGGTAGCCCATATTATTTATTAGGATGCTACGTCGAAACTTGAATAACAGTATATTATTTCGGAAAATTGGATGTACCTGATGTGGAATAAGCCCGACATTTTTACGAATCGCTGCTACGATTATTTATGCTACCGTAAATAAATGAATAAATGCAAATACCAGGAAAGGAGTGATACTTTTCATTTTTCATTTCAATCATTTTTTTCAATGTTAAACCCAATATAGTTAAAAAAAACTCGATATAAATCGATTTTTGAGGATCAAAAAAAATTATTTTGAGGGTTTAAAATTGATTATCAAGAAAGCATTTTTTTCTCATAATGTAAATTTTCAGAATATTGTTTGAAAATTGACCGTCCAAAAATTAATTATTGAAAAAATCTGATGTTATGAGTTGTTCGATTTGGGGACATCGACAGTAAATTTATCACATACATCCATCATATTTTGGGTTCGCATTATTTTCCCCTGAAAAAAAAACCTCTTACTCTCAACGAATTTTTTGTTTACTCGGGTTACATTATAAAAATAGTGAACGTAGCGGACAATGAAAATGCTGGAAATACGGATCAAATCCAGGCAGTAACGAGGCAGAAATTTCAAAGGGTACAGCGTGTTTTTGTCAGGATGCTACGGAGAAATCTGTAAAACAGGATGTGATTATGAAAAATTATTTGTCACTAGTGCGGAATAAACTCGGCATACTGGTATGCGTATGAAAAAAGGGGAAAACATTGAGAAAAGCTCTGGTGTAGGCATTGCCACGAAGATGTGACTATTTGTATTACCGTGAATAATTTGACAAACCAAGGCATGTGAGAGTTTTTCAAATGGAGCAGCGAGTGCTGGAGTGCATTTGTAATGGAAAAAGTCACACAGAGAGAAAAGTAATTTTCAACACTGAATAAAAACTGGGCCTGTTGATTTAAAAATGTTAAACGCTCTTTGTTCCACTTTGACAATTGATGGTGGCATTTCAAAAGCCTATAGCACTCGTTTCATTAAGTTTAATTACATACTTCAATTTACAAACTAATTATGTAACTTTAATTATGGAAGATCATATGCGGTGATTATTGAAACATATGCATGAATAAAATTAAATACATGGGATGGATAATAACACTACCAGTTTTCAATATTGTTTACTGTAATGGGAAGATTGGCCATTTTTGTGACGCGAATGGACTTGATCTGAACATTGCATTTTATTAAATAAGTTGGAAAATTTAATTACAGTTTTGATACTGTAATTTGATAACCATTAATTTTTGACGGTTCAAAGATTTTTTTTTTCCATTAGCAATTCATTATTTCGTTATTTTTTAAAATTTTTATTCTTTATTCATTATAATCTTCTTAACGAACATATGATTATTTTTTAAAGCTTTAAAAATGGAAATTTTTCTTGTTTTAAAATTTAGATTATTTTCACAAAGCAGATTTTACTATTTTTTATACAAATTGTCAAAAAGTGTTTTGATACTGAAAAATTGGAAAAACAACAGATCACGATGAGGAACTCGCGTCTGAGTTCTCCCTAATTTGATGGAAATAGTAGATTTCTCACCTGGGGAGGACAATGAGACAAATCGTCCCCACGTGCAAAATTAGGACCCGAGCCGAAGGCGAGATTTGGAAGCACATTGGGAATGCTTGTCTGATTCTCCTCCCGAGGGTGGAATATGATTTTTCTGTCAAAATGAACCAAAGTGGGCGATTCTAACCGAGCGAAGCGAGCAATAATCGAATGGGAATAATCGAATTTGGATATTAAAAATAAAATTATTTACACAAACAAATAAAATGCATAACTCTCAGATAAGAAAGGCTCCAAAATATCATGTAATTCCTAATGAAGTTTGCTCTCGGCATGCAAAGGAACAAAGGAACGTTATACATTGTCTATATATCACGAAGGGTAAATTCGAATTTTGAGAATTTCTCCTCCCCCATGATCTCGGATCGGTTCTCTGCCGCGGTTCAACTGCGGTGAATGTAGGGCACATAACGCCTCAGGCGAAATTTGTTGGATAGCAATATTCATGTCAAGAGATCGATAAATGCGGGTAGACCATTTTCCCCTCTGGTATAAAACAAAATTAAGTTATTCGTATGAATATAAGATTACATAATTTTTCTCTCCCGAAAATGCAAAATCATTTTACAATCAGTGATTCCACACTTCAGCAATTTCTTTCGGTGCAGGTTCAGTGCTCGGGATGAATCAACATATATTTAAATCCCGACGGCAAATGAATGTCCATATTTTTCATTCCTATCGGAATTTTTTCCCCTCCCGAAGCGTTGTCAAATGTCTTTTATCGTGACAAAATATTGGAAACCAGAGTAGAGCCAGCAGTACATTCGGTTTTATTTTTCATTCGATATGCTGCTGCGGTTAGCCTTCACTCGAATCGTTCAATCAATGTCAAACTCCAATTCCGAAGATTTTACAACGAAAGTGAGGCATAAATATTTGTTCATTGAATAAATAGAGAACCGCTAAATAAATCACGCGAAATCAACATAATTAACACAACAAAACGGAATCCCTCACAAAATGCAATTTCATTAAATAAAGTGACAATTAAATGTCAAGCAATATTTTTTATAAATGCTAGATCTGTTTGTTGATTTTTTGGGTTTTTTTTTCGAGAAAGTAAAATCCAGAATTACCAAATTCGCGTTCTCTTGTTCATACACACGTCAGTATACTGTTTCCGCGTTGAGCGAGGGGTGCAGGTATGTTACATCGACAGTGAAGTGGATTCGTTAATTGAATAACTGGACGATTCACTTGTCAGATAATGCAAATCGGTAGTCAAACCACAACGCTTCTCCCCAGGGGCGATAATGCCTCACGCTGCACGTCATTCCGTACTTTTTGGTGCTATTTCGGCACGAATTCTTGAAAATTGTTATCAAGTGACTGTTACTTTACTAACATGTACATAAATCGAATTGTAAAGATTTGTTAATTTAATAAATTAAATAAATAGATAGAATTGTTCAATAATTGCCTAGGAATTTAATTGAACGCCAGAAATGTGAGACAGTGTGATTGCATTGAATAAAGTGGTAACTAAACGATATTTATTGAAATTGTCAAAAAAATTTGAATTTATTTTCTTATTATTTCCTATTAAAGTAAAATCGTTCTTTCTCTCATGTGCACATAGCAATTCAGGGTCCACATGAACCGTATGATACAGATATTATGTATCGGGGGTGAGGTATGGACAATCGTTAATTGAGTAAATTGGCAATTCAATTGTTAAATAATTGGCTGGAAATTTGATTAATCAATAAAAATATAGGGGGTGGTCATTGCCGCAAAATTCAGTGGTAATTAAGCGTCAGGCAATTTTTCACATAATTATGAACGATATTACATTAGGTTTTTTTTTAATTTATCTCAATTTAGCCTGGAGAATCTAATTCCAGACTGAATCTGAATTTGAACTTTCGTAAAACTAAAATTTGTTCAACATATGGTAGTTTCACTGAGCGTCTAATGGATTCTCTCATTATAAACTCATAATGGCATGAAAGGATTCATAAAAGCCGCATATTTAAAATCAATAATTCCATAAAAATTAATAGAAATCCAAAGAAATCAAGTGAATTTATTTTATCATTGCAATAAAATTGCGCAGTTTCTTTTAGAGTCCTATACCTCCAAAATTTTGCATTCCTTGAGTTTTGAATGAAATTTTCCATTTCACTCAAGTATCATTATTTTTCCAACAACTCAATAAAACTACAAAAAACAAAATGATATTGAAACGGCAACGGATATTCTCTTTTTAGATTGATCCCGTTTTTTTATATAAATAAAAAAATCAGAATGATTGAATTCCCATTCACTTCCATGAATAGGACTGCATACCCACATGAAGCCGAACCTTTCGCACGAACAGCCCGAGAATGGAATGCCGGCATTCTCATCGAGAGTGCGGTATAAACATTTGTTCATTGAATGGACAATTCAGTTGTCAGATAATTGACTTGAAATTGGATTCATCAACAGAAATGTAGAACATTGGTTCAACCGCAATGTCTTTCCATTAGTAACAACTCCCTTTGCGGTTCTATTAAATGAAATAGTAATTGATCATCAAAAGCTATTTCTTGAAATTGCACGAGGTCCTTTCCCGGGCATTTTATTTTTATCGCAATGAAGTAGATTTAATACTCTGTTTTTTTTATACGAATATCGTTTTCAAAATCATTAAATTATATAACTTCAATTAACCATTACTTGGAAACCGTCTGATCTCCGTTTGATCTTCTGGGATAAATAACCACAGCCCAGGGGATAATTAATGATTACTTTGAGTATTGTTTACTGTGAGGGAAAATGAGTTCTGTCTGATTGTTTTTGTTTTTGTTTTTTTTTTGTAAATAATATTCGTTACTTATTCTCGAAAACGTTTACAGTTCTCGCGCAGGAAACGGCAATTAAATACCAAAAGACATTCATTGAAATGAAAAGGGATATATTCGTGCTCCACAACGCAGTAGGTTCAAAGACTTCTTGTTTCTCTTTTATATAAATATACAGAATTCAAAATGACTAAACTCCCACTCCTTTGCGCATCCCCACATCAAAACCGACTTCTCCTACAAACGTGAGAAAGCTCTGTACGCATCAGAGAGTCCAAGAGTGGGATGCTGGTATGTGACTGACATCTGCGGAGTGACAAAGCATACTTGTTTTGTTGGCCTGAGTAAATAAACGTGCACAGTCTATTATTTCGTACACACAGATAGGAGACAAAGGGTAACCAGGTTCTCCTTATTTATGTTATCTCCAATGAACGAGCTATCTCAACAATTTAAGTGAAATGTAATAGAGCAATAATAAATTGCAGTTTTGGTCAGCGTACGTGCCATGCTCGTCGCAGCATTTAGACTCGGTTCAACTGGCACTGGAGCAGATAGACTTAATTCGACGCCTTGTGAATAAACATTCGCAGCACATGGTTGTTGTCACCACTGCTGAAGGTATGTACAACTTTCTGTTTTCTAATGCATTTCCAAAAGCGGGGGGGGGGGGGGGGGGGGCCTTCTTGAGAGAAGTCTTTTGAAGTTCGCAAAGTCGTCGAGTTTGACATCCTAAGGCATTGCGTGTATGAAACAATTTAATAGAAAAACTAGGGCTTTCACTTGTGAATTGAAACCTCATGAATTTCTGAGGAAAGTCTTTCGACATTTGTGACGTCTTTAAGAGGTTTAAATTCTAAGAAATTGCTTGTATGAAGCAATTTAATAGAAAAAGTAGGACTCCCTTTGAACGATACTTAGGAATTAACAGCGTGTGACGGTAGTTTTGCTGAGATTTCAAAAAATTTTATTGAAGGTGTTATTGACAATTTGGGAAATAAGAAAATTAAAGCACCTTTGAATTAATGAATTTATCAGAATTTTCTGCACAAAAAGTCACCAGCTTAGTGGTCATTTCGACCCACATACTAACCTTAATTAACTGATGAAGAAAATACGACGCACCTGCTGTACCAATTAGTTTCTGAGTCATTACCCTTTCGTGATGTTCTCAGTCTACCTAGTATCTCATAATTTTCATGATCGTGTATTGACGCAATGGCATGCCCAGCGAAGTGGTCCATGTCCCCCTAGACCCATTTCATAATCATTTACAACGCAACCTGTCCACAAATTCATGCTGGTCAAATTAACTGAATGTCTCCCTGTAGGATACTTATTGCCATCTTGAGACCACTTCCAACTTACCTTGCTCAGCCCTTTTGAGCAGTCCTCCGAGCATTGGATACTCTTTTCTCTAAATTGAATTTTTATACAGAAGAACAAAAATATCTACCGTGTGGACTGTTCAAAATTTCGGCCTGAAATTTTCGGTATATTTTTTAGAAATTTTCATCGTATTTACAGTTCCACTGATATTTCATGGAATTCGCTAACTAACAATTGATGATTATTCACGTAATAATACACAGAGAGGTTTTTTAAAATAAAAATTACCGTTCCGTTTCGTAATTGCGTAGTATTTTTGATGTCCGGGAAAAATTACCTAACCGCATAGTAAAATTCACTACCTTGAACAAAAAAAATGCGCACGTCTGGACAATTTTTAGTGCGGGGCGGTCAAATTTCACTGAGAAGTTGAGAATTTTTTTACGGAATCCTAAAAAATTTTTAACAGTTAGCTAAAATTATACATACATCTAGAAGGCTTTGATTAGAGAGTCAACGAATTTTACTGACCGGTTGTTTTTCCCAAACGGCCAAAATATTACACGATTGTATAATGGAACCGTAATTTTTACTGTATTTTTTTCTCTATGTAATCAGTAATTATCGCTTGTTCTTCGAGATCTACTCAGATGAACAAAATAAAAATGACTATGTGGCAAGAGATCCAAATAACACGTAAATATTAACATTCGTCAAATGAACACAGAAACTCAATCCATTACTTTTCTACATAGACCGTTTTAACGTACGTTAACTTCACACGGACCAGCTCAACACTCGAATTATTTAATAAATGAACCATAATTGCAAGGAGACCTAAACCTGTTGGAATTATTTCCGTTGAGTTCGTTCGTGTTGAGTTTGTTTTATGATATTTAGACATATAACCGATTATTTTATGATTTTAGGAATCGAAAAAGCTCACAAAGAACATAGATTAGCCAGTCTTATAGGAGTTGAAGGTGGCCATGCCGTCGGGACGAGCTTAGCTGTGCTGAGGATGTTCTACGAGCTTGGCACAAGATATTTAACCTTGACACATACATGTAATACCCCTTGGTGAGTACCAAAATTGTTAACAGGAAACCCTCTTACGGATGTTTATTAGACCCCAACTATCTTCTCGTAAGAAGAATTCTTTCATTAAAATTAACAAAACTCAGTACAATTTTTTCATCATCAAAATAAGCAGTTTATATGTTATAAGCTTTTTCTATTAACGAAAAATAATAGATATCAGCGACTTAATGTAATTGGAAAATAGATGAACATCTTCAACGGACTACCACAGCATCTCTCTGAAGACGTGGGTAGATAATTAATAGAATCAATAGCTTGATTATGATGGAATAAGAAGCAGTCGAAGTAGCGGTACGAAGTGAAAATTGGCGTGTTGAATATTCATCACTTCCTCGATAGCTTCGGATGAAAGTTTCTTACATAATGGCTTTAATTCTTTAATAGGTGCATTGAGATGCACAGGGCTCAGAAAATTCGTTGGAATACGCTAATCTGTGGCTCAAGGAGGAGTGCACTCATACAGCTAATGTTTGCGAGGAACAATTAGCTTAATTTTTCCGATATTTTTGCTCTTGAAATTTACATTCAGCACTTACTACAGTCTATGAGGATATATTCTAGTAGTACCCGCAGTAAAATTGATTCTCGACGAGTTATGTACATTGATATGACGGAGCAAAAAAATTGAAAGTTAATTGCATGAGAGACTTTTTCCAATTTTTTTGACGTGTACGATATTCTGTCGAATAGCCTATACATCCTCAACATCACTTCACCGCTTCTCTGGCCCCCGATTTTTCTCACTAATAATGTCACCGGTGTTGCACCAACGATGCTCGACACGCCCGATTACCTGATCTTCCTGTTAATCCGATTACCACCCGGACCAATAGATTTCCATCACTTCTGCTTACAAACTTCGAGTGAGGAAATGTGTCGGCCACCATGTGCTACACAATGATAATTCAATTCAGGAGCGTGCGCAGGGGGTCATCAAAATTATCGTTAGTCGATGCGGAAATGTCCTCTATGGACAGTCTCATTACGACGAAATTACAATTTGACTGGGACTAATTAACAAGGTGAAACACCTCGATTTAACGCTGGATAGAAAGATAAATTGCTTTTTGGTATAATATCCGAGACGATCTGTGTAGAAACCCGGTAACAATATAGGAGGGGAAAAAAGTGGGACATTATCTTCCTCGTGATGTATCCCCCAACCTGTTGATGAAGTCACTCACATCAGACATACTCACAACGTAAAAATCAATGATACGAAAAAATCTATCCTCAACTAGAATTAACAGAAATATTTTGAGGTAAAATAACGTTAGAAGGAATTAAGAATGTGGAAAAATTCTTAGTTACATATAAATAAATTAATCGAAGTTCGTCGAACATAAACATTTCAAAATCGACAATGCAATCGACATATTTATTCCCTTCCGTTCAATAAATAGTAGCAATAGCAATAACTTCTCTTTACTTTTTACGCAAAATATTAGAATGCCAAAATTCGTTTGTCAATAGTATATTGTGCAACTAGTGCGTAAAGTAGCACTTTTTCGCACGAGTTGTGCATCGCTTGCAGGAGTGGCCGGCGAAGCCCGCCAGGAGTGCTAGGCGTTCACACGAGGCGAAAAAGGCGATACGCACGTGTTGCACACCTAATTTTTTGCAATACCTGCCAAAATTCGCTTTGAGGGGAGGTTT
>JAPYZN010001144.1:0-18612 GCA_030522865.1 Psyttalia lounsburyi
GGTCCAGGGACTTGAAAGTTGAAGGTGAAGAGGGGCCATGGTCTCCCTTGAGGTGACCCAACCCCCTCCTCCAAAAATCGAAGGTACACAGGTTCTACTCGTAATGAATATAATTGAAGCCTAATTCATATCGGTAGAAATGAGCAGAGGGTCATTTACCTCGAATATTTTGCAGTATCTGTGTCAGTGTTAAGGGTTTCATTAATTTAAATTTTGCATTCCGGGTAGTGATATAAATATTTTCTCTGTATATTTCAGTTATGCGAATAAATCTTTTGTGTAAATGGAAATAATAGGCAACAACTGCTAGAGGGAATTTTCCCCAAGTTAAATGAGATTTTCCGAGTGCTTTTAAAATGAATGGAGGTACGTTGTACGAAAAGAAGAAAGATGAAAACAGGATAATAAAATTGAGAAAGAATACTGTCCCTTCATCGACACAATTTAATCTCAGCCAGAGAGACTCTTCTCGCTGAATAATTAATGCGTTCTTCTCTAATTAAAGCAACCTTTCTCATGTAGCTGCAAAAAATTCCACTGTACTCGTCTATTTTATATTTTCCCTTTCCCCTCAAGACTTTTTTTCTCCACTTGCGTTTTTTTCTGCCGCCGCGCTTCGGACACTGGCAACCCCGGGACACAACATCCCCTCTATTTTCATCCAACGCTTTTAATATTTTCGTTTTCACCTCTATACACTCAACCCCTCTGCTCGGCCCCATCACTGTACAATCCACGAGATTAAAAGAAAATTTATAGTAGTAGAGACCGTCTGACTGCTTTCATTCGCAAAATTTCCGAATCGTGAATTCATTTTATGTGGAACACCTTTTTAACCGCTCTCTCACGCCCCTAACTTCTGAGTATTTATGTTTGGGACTGATCCAGAAGCATTTCAAGTGGTTTAAATTAATGTTCGGGATATTTGAGTTGAACAGTTTCAGAAATGGAATGAGATTCCGGGAAATTACATTTTCTCGGATGTCCTTTTCTTAGTTTAGAGAGCGATAAAAGTGTTCAGTACGATTGATAAAGTTAAGTTGAATATAGCACATCGGAGATTCGGCGGTGTGTATATAGAGGATATTGAAGATTGTCGATTAGTGATTTTTACGTATTTCTGAAACGGTGAGATGGTATGTTTTGATACGAATGTAGTACAGATTAGAATACGTTTTTGTATAAAAAAAATCTAGTTTGTAGATTTAAAAAATTATAAATGGAGACTTCTAAAAAAATCAATTCGGGATTTTCGAGATTCTGTTTTCATACTGGAACATCTTAGTTTTAATCTTTTGAAATTCTTAATCTGAGACTGAAGAAGGTCTAAAATTCAGATTGTCAAATTGAATTATTCATTCGAAATTGTGTGAAACTCGCAATTTTAGTCTGGACAATTAGACTCTTACACTGTATAATAAATAATTAAGACCTAATTTTTTCGGATCTTTCGAATTACACTGTGAAAAAAATTAAGCCAATCAAATATTCTTCTGACCAAAATTTGGGTTGAGGAAGAAATATGTGCGGCAAAATTATATTCTTCTTTCAGTGCACTTATTGAGAATGAGAAGTGATTTTATCAATTTTGTTAATGTATAATCAATAATACATCCGATTAGGGGTAATGGTTATACCTTAAAGGATTATATACAGCTCGAACATTTGTTACTCTGCACTGACAAATAAAGCCATTGGAAATTACCATTCTGTTCTACAATCGAGTAGTATTTTGGCAGCTTAGGGATAATTACCGTACCGTTTCAGTAAAATTTGTCAACTGATTACTAAAACTGAACGAACGGTATGATAAAAATTATCTAACCAGTCAGTAAAATTTTGTGACTTCTTAGTAAAAGTTTTCTAGATGTATGTATAATTTTTGTTGACTAATTAATAAATATTATGTAGTTTTCCGTGAAAAATTCCAAAACTTGTCACTAAAATTTGCTTACCCCTCACTAAAAATTATTTAGACGTGTGCATAATTTTTATTAAAGATAGTGAATTTTACTATGCGGTTGGTTAATTTTTCCCGAATGTTCTCGAAAAAACCACACGATTGCCAAACGGAGCGGTAATTTTTATTAAGAAAGCTCTCTCCGTGTGAAGAAGTCCAAAAATTGGACTACTCTTTATCCTCATCTGTAATTCTATTCAAGTCGATCATTGAGAAGACGAGGAGATAGTGAAGAGATCATTTGAGCCGATGAATAGGACTAAAAATGCAAAGACACAGTTTGGCTTCCTTGAGTAAATGCAATTCGGGTCAGGCCGATTGGGCGACGAGCCCGCGCGTTCTCCAGCTTTTCTCTCCTCCTCTCTTTCATTCTCATCGCGGTGTCCCACATGCAAGTACCAGAGAAAACGAGGGAAGTAAATTGATAGACCCAATTATTTAAAGTTAATTAACCAATTTCTCAGGGGGAAAATAGGTGAAACCACCTCACTCTTCCCTAGCCACCCCTGTCCGCCTTCGTGGAAATGTTTTGTGCTCATAAATTACCCGCAGTCGTACTAAGTGCCCCTCCTTCTTAAGCTTGATTTAGTTTCTTTTTTTTTCTGCAGAGCGAAAAAAAAGAATGGAGAAGTGAAACCGGAAGTGTCCCAGCGGTATAACAACTCCGAGTCCATTCCTCGTTTTCCTATTTCTATTTTTTTTTATTTGTCACATAAAGTGCGGTCGTCAGTTTGGAATGCTTTACGGGAATATAAATTCTTATCCGGCAGATATTATTGCGAAAAAAACTTTTTAATTTCAGTTGATACTGCTGGGGGGTTTTCCCACTAGGAGTATGAATAGAATGGGGCTTGGAACGAGAGGAAATTACCGGATAGGGTAAAAATTACGCGCCTGAATTTCTGAGTTGTGAGTTTTTCTAAATTTTTTTTACCTTTTGATTCGAATTAAAATAACATGTACGCAACATTAATTTGCTTAAAATTTTCTGGAGTTAAAAATTTCTAAAAAGTGTGGTCTTTATGCTACTTTTGCTTGAATGAAAATATTCACACCGAGTGCTTGAAATTTATGGAATATTTCCAGAACGTTTCGTTACTCAGCGACATCGTTGACGGCCTCAAAATTCTAAGCGCTTGTTGGATGGATTTTGTGCCAAACTATACGCACATTTTATTGAGTAGAGGAACTTGAGGGAAATAGTCGATTAATTTGCCAGCACGTGGGGGATTCGGCAGATTATTCGCCTCCATTCAAATCTCGATCAATGGGAGCTGGGATGTGACATTTTCGGGGCATAATGACCGATTTTCCATTCAGGATTTAACTGTTCTTGAATGTATCGTCAGTTGTCTCCCGGTAAAATTTTATGGAAAACTTTTGTTTATTGCTTAACGATGGCTGTGGTATAATAAAAAAATGATGAATATCATACGCCTACGTGATGCCAAAGCCCATTCTTCTATTCGTCGAGATTTGAATGGTGGAGAAAATGGAAATCATTTCCTGTCCATATCAAGCAATGCATCGATGTTATTGGTTACAATTCTGAGAGGAAAAAATCATCAATTAAAATCTGTTGGCTTGGACTATGCGACTTCGACTACTCCAATTCTATTAGCAGCAATTTGGGTGGAAATAATTCTCAGAAGTAAAACTCCGAGCGCGTCAACATTATCGGATACTCTTGGATAGTTTCGGTGTAGATTAACAAAAGTGTCAAGTGATACAAGTAAAAGAATTGAAAAACTTGACACAATTGGGCGTTTGTAGAAAACTGCGTGGAATATCTATTTTTTAGGCTCGAGGGCAATTTTTTTTAATTATTCCGCGAGAAAGGATATTGTGTACTGACTGAATGTGATAGCTAAAGCCACAATTAGGACAACAAACAAAGAGTTAAAACTAATTGTAAAACTGTACTATTGTACAGTAAAAAGTATTACAGTATTGTATTTTGTATTGTACAGTATTGTAAACCTTATTCCAAATGCCATCCAAAGGTTTCCTAGGACATCGGAAGAATCTGAGCCGCTACAGAAATTTCCTCCTTCGATAAATCAACAGCTAACTAAAATTTGTTTGCTCCTCAATAATCAGAGCATTAAATAATTAGTTCGCGCATTTCGGATTCTCTGACATTTTAAATTGAATCGCCAGATTAAGACTAGTATCTTTAAAAAATCTACAAAACATCTGCTGGATTCGGGAGAACTCGCTGATTTTGGCTTGCGGTACTCACAGTTTGCTTTGGTGCATGGTCCCCATGATCTCCAGGCACTCCAGGTACTGGATTTTTCCTCGCGAGTTCGACACTCTCAGCAATTTTCTGTAGTCTGCTTTTCCTCATGGCAATCCTCTTAGCTATGTAACCAACGGTGGCGTACTCTGTGAATCAATAACAGTTGCTAAACACCGTATTTAATGATCAGTAAAAAACCAATCCCAATGACCACAAAAGGTTCAAATAAACCATAACAATATCAATAAATCGAAAACAGAGTAACCAATAAATCAGAGAATAGGGTGGACCAAAGACTCGAGCAAGTCTCCCTGTGTGCGGGCCAATAAAACTTTTGCAGGTAGCATTGGTACATAATAGTTTTCGTGCACAATTCCGAAAGTTCGATAGGTGAACTCCTCAAAGTGGAATAGCCCTCCATTGGCCTCTCTCTCCCTCGCCTGAATATCCACCTAGGATTACATGCTGGCATCGTTGAATCCTTGCAGCGATTGTCCTGTCTCTGAAATAATCTGGAAGTCGTTATTATTCAGCGACATCTTGAGTTTCTCGCCCGTCTGCAGCGCCGCCAACGATAGCGTCCTCCAACTATTGCCCATACACTCAGAGAAAAACGACCAAATTCTCAAACAAGTCTTATTTGGGCCAAAAAAATCGTAAATTCGATTTTGTTTAATTTGAATTGGAAAGTTTTAAACATAAACATTGGCTTTGCTCTCCTGGTTGCACTTTTTTTTTTAACAACTAGAGATGTTTATCCAATCTTGCAAGCAGTAAAAGAAATCACAACGCTTATCACTATATTTTATTTTCTTAATAATTTTCGACTTGCAATTTTCTTAAGCACTACTCATTGTCGGTAAATTGTCAGTAACTAGGTTTTTTCTCAGAAAATGAGATTAACTTTTTTGATGTTGAAAACAATTAATCACAATAGTTTTAACACAAATTAATAGATAGTTTTTTTATACACGAATGCTCATAGAATTTAGTATTAAATCGATAATTTAGCCACTACAAGACTCGAAAAATAAGAACAATGGATAACTATACTGAAGCCATACCAAAATTTGGGATACCAGGACAATAACGCAAAATATTTGAAAGATTCCCTCTCAATTAAGCCCATTGTAGCGCATGCATTAGGTGTTTTCTTCCTTTCATTCCTAAATAATGAAATTGGATAGGTGGATTGAAATGATCATCAAGATACAGGTAAACATTTTTTCACCAATAGTTGCGATTTTGGATAAGCATCCTTAATTTAAATTCAACTTGTTTGCAAAAATATCTTTCTTCTCTCTGTGTAGTTCTTCATCGAGACCTATAATTTCCTTTACCTACAAATGACCACAAAGCACTGGTAGTTAATTTTACCATCATTGATCATGTGTGTCTAGCCCTCTAGTCAGCCTCCTTCAACCACATACGCAGGTCAACAGAAATACCTAATCTCGTTTGTCTCTCTGAATCCGACTAACTAATTTGTCCCTTACCTTCAACCCCAGCGGCTTTTCTCGTGTCTTGTCACACTCTCGGTTAGATAACCCCCGTCACGGTTGGCTGGTTAGGAATGTAATTTCGGTCGGAAAACTTTTGGGTAAGACAGAGACAGAGACAGAGATAGAGGGAGAGAGAGAGAGAGAGAGTGAGTGAGCCAGAGAGAGAGAGAGAGAGAGAGAGAGATAGTGATGGGGAGAAGAATAAGAGCATGGTAGGCTGAGTGAGGGGGAAATCTCTCAGCAGAAGTTTACTTCACGCAGTTGGACCACCACTCAATCCACTGGGTATGCGGCACGTTCGTTGTGTTGAGACACCGCAAATGGATGAAATACATATATACAAAGTACCTGTGCAAACTCGTCTGGGGGAATATCACCTAAATCTCCTCTGGGACCGGCCTCCCTATTTTATTATTAAATACTTAAGGTTAGGATTGAAACTACATATCAGTACTGTTTATGTTATTTTATCGTTACTTCATCTACATTAGTTACTCGGGCTCTACGTTTATTTATATTTTATTCAGTAATAATAAAAAAAAAAACAAAATAAGCACTTGCGGATTATCGCATAATGTAATAGAAGCATAACAACTAGGAAGCTAATCATGGCACGACGTCATTTTCACGTACGAAATTTCTAATGAAGCGGAATATTTCCCCCGGGGGTGATATATATGTATATGTATATATATGTATACATATATGTATATATATGTATATATATATGTATATATATATATATATGGACGTCACTACGATTTTCCGACTGGGATGAGAAATTGGGATCGGGGGAGGGTATCATAATTGGCGGGGAAATATCGGCTCGTCAATTTTAGGTGGGATATAGGCTGTGAAATCATGCATATCTCGGGGAATTACGTCACAATGATACGACGTTAACGACGGGGGTTTTGTGGGATATATAATTGGATTTGCCTGTGTTAGATAGTAGGAGAAGGGACCAGCGAGAAGGGGCCAGGGACGATGGATGGAGGAGAATGGTGGCCGCGGGGGGGAGTAGAGTTTCTCAGGGAAAAGGGGTTATTTCTGGCGTTCGGCATACCGTGAAATCGTCGAGTAACAACACTGGCTGCATGTTGGCAACGTACGAACCTGTATAAAAATATATATATTTTTTTTATCACACTGTCGGCGCGTCTTTTATCATACCTCGTGACCGGGTCATCGGAGTATTTCGTCGGTGATGGCACGTTTGAGGTGGAAACAGTATCAAAGCGTCTGTCCTTCAACTCCTCCCCCACTTTCATTTCGATAGTTTTTTTTTTATTAATCTTCTCTTTTTGTTTTTTTTTTCTTTTGGTCACACCTCCTGCTCCGGATAAAATCGTTTCCGGAATTCTATTTTGAAGTGAATGGGAACAAATTTGTTTTTTTTTTATTCCTGGGAGTTATATATCACGTTCGCCGGGTTTTGTACCTCAATTTTCTGACGAGATTGGATGTTTTTTTACGGAGGGTTTTTGGACTTTAATGGAGAAATATGTATATTTTTTTCACACAACGATGATTGAGGTCGCCGGTGAGTCCCCACATAACGCAACTCTCGTTCGGCAATTTCATGGGGTGGATGATCGAATTGCGAATCAGTGTCGCACGGTCTTTATTTGGGTGGAGGTTTTTTTTTCGTGGGGGTGGGTACGGAATTTAGTAATTGGAGGGATTCAGTCATGCAGTATATTTGTGGCAACCTTTTTTGATTCTTCGGGGACGATGCTGGCGAGAGATGTATTCTGAGCCCATCAAATGCAGTTAAATACTTCGTTTATATTGGATGATGAACGGTTTGGAAGTACGGGGTTTGTACGGTTTTTCAAAACTAATATAATGTTTGAATTTCCAGCCACGTTTTGGAATTTTCAGGTTTTCACTGGGAATTTTGCGTGAGTAGAACAATATCTTTAATTGAACCCTGTTTTTTTTATTATTTTATTATATTTTCAACATGCACTCAACTTCTTACTTTTTCAAATGATTAGATTATGAGAATATTGGTGTTGTCTCCGTGACATTCAAGAGTTTTTCCTATTTTCGTAGAACAAATTTTTTTTCAATATCTATACTTATTTTGTTACTGAAATTTTGCATGTCGGATTTTTAATTTTAAGAAAAAAAATTAAAAACATTTTTTTTAACTTTAAAAAATAATCTGTTTTCCGAGAGAATTTATGAGATAATAAAAAAAAATCGATGTTCTAAAATTATAAATTGTAAATGGAAAGAATATAAAAGGAAAAACTGCTGTAGTAATTGAGGACCATACCGGAAAAATATTCGATTTATTCCACCTGAATTTCTACGATGTGAACTCTTTTGTTGCCGTTCAACATAGTAAGTTTCGATTGATGAAATAGTATTAAAGTTTACGTTTTAACAACTTTTTTACAAGATGTATTTTCACGATTCAATCGACAATAAATTACTAAAGTTAAATGAATTTTTACTATGTCACGTCGTAATTTCCCTTTATGATTTTGAAGTTAGCATTCAACTATCGCGTCCTGGATATTCTACGTCCTGAACAGGTGACTATATTGTCGAGTAAAAACTGGTGCGGACATTTCGATCGTCGAGCACTTCCATTTCTTGGAATCTCCTACTTTGTCGACACGCGTCCGGCGGGCGTGAAGAGGCAAAGTTTTTACTATGTTACACAGTCGTTTTTCGTATGGACTCCATCATATTCCAATGCCGTTGTTAGTATTTTTCATTCGCTACGGCGGAGTTTTTTAGTTGCCTTCGGGATTGAAGAGTAACTTTTAATGTTTGGTTTCTATAGTCCTGCCGTCAATTTCGTCCATTCAAAATTTCTATGTTCCCACAACAAAAAAAACTTTCATCTTTTTGCCGTGTATGGTGAATACAATTTATCAAAAATTAATTTCAGACGATCAGTATATTTTCTTCGGGAATTTCTGGGATTCTGATTGAATTTATTCATCTATTTTCATGTTTTTTAAAATAGATTAAAATAGTTCGATCCCTATTTTCAAGTTGCGAAAAAAATAAAATTGTTCAAAATAAATTATAGTGGTCGAATAGTGAAAAAAAATCATAAAATTTTCGTAACACGTATTGTGTATTCAATTACAAATCACGTCGCCTCATTATCTGAATGATTAAGGCTCTCCAAAACTAATTGCCACGTTTTCAACGAAATGTGCTTGAATATTGGGAAAAAACCCAGCACAAGTATTTCATGAAATATCGGTCGAGTCTGTATCGAAAAGTCCGTTATCAATTGTCGCGAATAAACAAATCCTCATCTCTTAAAAAATCAGGTAATCCCCATCCTAAAAAAAACAATTTTCTCCGCATAATATATAAAGCTCACTAAAGAACCCAAGTGTTAACTCCTGAGAACCACTATCTAGTGAACCATCCCATTCTCAGCAATAACCATTCTCTTGTCGTCTCGTATTCGAGCGCCACGACGATCCCATGAAAATCTCTTATCCTCTAAGGTCTTCATGGATATGAGCCGCGAGTACGAGACCGCAGTGTCGTTTCTCCCTGCCACAAACGAAAACTGCTCCATTGCCGATGCCCTCCCCTCCTTCCCGCGCCGCCAACAATATACAATTCCCCATTAACCTCCTCCCTAACCCCTCGCTCTTCTTTTTAAAGTTCTTTACAGCCCCGTAAATGCACCCGATCGGCTCTCGTTTTACTCTCTCGGCGCTATCAGCCTTGAAAAGGCCACGATAGGGATAAGGTAGAGCGTACCGTTACATTAAAGTGGAACAAGCGTTAGTAAGAGCCGAGTAGAAATTTCATGCCGTAAAAACATTGCGACGATAGGCACTTTGAGAGACGCGCAAAGTCCGCTACGTACTTTTTCTGCGACATGGAGAAGTGTCAGCGTAATTGAATCTCCAACTCAGTGTACGAGACGGTTCACTGTTTGAAAATTAGCCCTCATATCGAGGAAAGCCCAGTGCACCCGGTCTGATACAACGGAAAAATTCGCAGATGCTAATAATTACAAATATATAGAAGAAATATGTAATTATTTAAAACACTGTAACCGATAAATTTGAAATGAAGAACGACTACGAATTGAATGGAAAAACGAAAATGTAACATCGAGAATGTTAAATATTGACAGTGTAAGTAATGATATGTATACACATTTTCAATTCAATGACAGTATCGAGGAATCATTTTATAATTTTTCACAAGGCTTTTACATAAAATTTTTATGTGTTTTGTGACGAAAAAAATCAGTTTAATCAAACAGAAATTTCAAGAATCATTATACCCTACAACATAAAAATTCTTGGATGTTTAAGAATTTTTACGGAACGTTCCAGAACAATTAAAGAACATGTTGTTAAAGGTCTCTGTGACTCATGACTAGCCATGAGGCCTCGGACGGACGAGTAATTTTCGCGAAGCAGATTGTACAATTTACGTGACCACCTGATTGACATTTTTTATAGAATTTTACTTCGCTCCCAGATTACGTTTCGAAATGGAATCCTTAGGTTTTTTTGTTGGTATGTTTTATTGAATATTTCTGTGTGCGGATAATAAAATAATATTTATCCATTTTTGGAATTAATAAAATGAAAAAAAAATTAATTTTCGGTGGCCATGATAAAAATAAAATCTACAGACAATTGTTGAATATCTTTAAACATCAATAAAATATAAAATATAAAATAACTCCTAACGTGCGTCGTTATTGAGCCGACGCGTGCGACCGCGACGCGACTATCGCTGCAATCTTCTACATTACAGAATTACCTTATAGTTTTCTATTGAAAGATTGGGTTTCACCATGAAGATGAATAAAATAAAAAAAAAAGACAGAAAAAGTCCAATCGTCTCATCGCGACAGTATAAAGTCACGTACGAACAGGGAAAAGATGGGTTGAGGTGGTTGAGGATTGACTGAGGGACACAACCGAGATAGAATTTGAATCTCTTGAGGAGAATCCAGTCAGTCGGGGACGAGAGCAATTGCCCGGAGGACTAGACTCCCGTGACTCCAGTTATATCCGAGTCCATTGTCTTTATATTTATCACAATTGGAGTCTTCCGTGAGGCGAGGGAGCGCACGATCTATCGAAATCATTGCACACTGCGTTTATCATCTATTGAGAAGCATTAAGCACTTTTTGTGTGAATTCAATCCATTGAAAATTTTTCAATAATTTAATTTTTCCAGTCAGTTTTCAGTGATCATTGGTCACAACAGTGTGCACTGTTTGGGATCGATCGATTGTTCCACGGCTCACGACACGATCGCTCGACATATTAGGCCGAATTATGAAAATCGTTTTGTTTTCCTGTTTTTTTCTCACCGTTTACTCTGTATATGACAGTATTCGATTACTTAGCGAATGATAATTTTGAGTTGAACGAGCAAATCGTGCGTCACTCGCTAGTCAGCCCGCTCGATCCATCGAAATCGCTGCACACTGTCGTTGATGCAAAATGCATTATTCTCAAAAATTACGTAAAAACTTGAATTTCCATTTAACCACCAAAAATACCAAAAATACGTGAACAACAGATGTTAATTCAGCTAAGTAAATGTGCCCACCGTGTTAGTCTTGTACGCACGGTTAAAATTACGATGGTGCCGAAATTAATAATAATGTTTATATAAATCAAATGGCATTAAAAATAAAACGAGGTGCCAACAGTATGCAGTGTTTAGGATTGATCGATTGTTCCAGTACTCGCGAGGATCGAATTATCAATGTCCTCGTAATCAGGCAGCTCAAGCCACGACTGACGCATTATTTAGTTCACAAGTAGCAGTTATTGCAATTATTGATATTTTAAAGAAAAGCAATGGCATCCTCGGACAGCTGTCACACCCATCTGTGTGAGTGGATGATATAACAAGTGCGTATCAACAATTTGTCTTTGTTTTGTTTCTCTCTTTTCATCATCACTCTGTGTTCGCTTGTCACTGTGTGTCAGCGTGTAAGTATTGAACATTCGTTATCTTGTTAGCGATTTTGTTGGTTTTCGGGGTTGGGGATATGTTCATTGTTTATGGTGGGGCGGAGGGAATTTTTTGGGCCCAGTAATTACTTACCGAGGAGCGAGGCGAAGACCATGACGAAACACGTGCCCAGGTAGACGTCGATTGACTTGACGTAGGAGATTTTGGGGAGGGCCGCGTTTGTCGAGGACATGAGGGTTGTCATGGTGAGCACAGTGGTTACTCCGAGGGCTACCCGAGCGGGGGTTGCGTTTCGGTTTAGCCAAAAGCTCACCCATGAGATTATCACGATTAATCCCGAGGGTATGTAGATTTGGATCAGGTAGTATCCCATCGATCTCACAAACTGGATTTCACACGCTAGCCGAGAATAATTACCTGCAATTCAAAAGAAAGCAGAACATATTGCACACTATGAGTATCATCGCCATTAACAATCACTACAGTTTTAATATCATTTGTTTTTTTTTTTCAATCAATTTTGTGTGTGTGTTTTTTTTCGTCTCTCGGCGAGAGGCGGAGCCGGTGGCTGAGACGGCTGATAATTCCCAGCTGAAAAAACAAGCTTTAATTTTTATTTTTCATTCATTATAACGTGCAATTATTGAGAGTGGGGAGGAAATTGGGGGAGGGCGGAGGGAGTTTATACGAGCCATCTAGCTGCTGGGGTTTACGAGGGCAAGCCGCAGGGTTTCTTTGTGGGGTAAACACAATAACCGAAGAAGCCCTCGCCCACTCTACTTTACCATCGTCCGGGGGCTTGGTGGAGCTCTGCGGGGTCTTAAAACATGGAAGTTGCACACTTTGCAACTCTGGGAGGGAGGATGGTATGGGAGGAAGCACTCGGAGCTGGAATGGACTCGGTTATATTGTATATTCAGAAAGATTGGTTGCACACACCGTGAAGAGGGTGTGGGGTTCAAGTCTATGGGGTAGCTACTGGTGTTCAAGGCCATGGTACATACTGGGAGAAAAAAAACCAGGATGTTCTTAATTGTGGCAAGAAACCACTACTTCATAAATTATCATTGAAATCTGGTATTGAGAACCAGAAATCTTTCATCAAGACTTTGTACTTGTGCAAAAAATGAAAAATAATTTATTTACAATGAGAAAACCACTTCTAGAACCAAGTCAAGCGGTTTTTGCATGGAAATATTTTGCACTTCAAATGAGAAGACTGTCGAATACGTGGATTCAACTTGATATATGGTCTGAGAAATTACATTTTGCAATTTTTGTCTTAGAAACCAGTTCCAAATTTCTTGAGAAAAGCAATGTTTTCCTCAGCGAAATATTGTTAGTTCCTGGTTAATTTTTAATAACCTAATTAGAGTAAATAAATGTCGATAATATTATTGATTCTAGGAGAAATTGAAAAATGTTAATTTTACTGTACTGAGGGTGGTCTGGGCTAAGCTGATATTATTATTCCCTCCATGTTATGCATTCCATCTCTTTTGTGTTTAACTGTTATCTCCAGCAGGCCACACGGAGACTGGTGTGGAATTTCTGGGTGATTAATTGGTTTTAAAATCTGCCCTGGATTGAATGCAATGCTAATGCCCCAAAAACCGGTAGTCAACTCGTCAATGAATCACCAAACTTTCATTTTTATCTTTCATCTATTAAAACGTACAATTATTGGAGTGAGTCTTGTATGAGCCATCTAGCTTGAGAGGTTTATGAGAATAACCAGACGACGATATACGTCCTTTTCACTTACTACCCCTGGCTCTCCCGGTATGGCAAACACAATAACCGAACACGCCCACACCCACTCTCTTCCACCTTCATCCGAGAGCTTGGTGGAGCTCTGCAGGGTCTTAAAACACGAAACTTGCACACTTTGCACCGCTGGGAGGGGAGGATGGTAGGGGAGAAAGCACTTGGAGCGTGGAGCGGACTCGGTACATCGTATACCCAGGGAGATCGGCTGCACACGGTAATAACCTCAGGTTGGGCTCTATACCTAGGTGGCTATTGCCACCGACTCTCACTCGGTGTATTCACCGTATCTTTCCCCGCTGTCTTGGGTTATATACCCACCGGGAAACTACACCAAAACTGATCCAGTGGAGTTTAACGTGGAATAACTTGGCTGGCAAAGTCGTAAAGACTGTTTACCCGCGTAAAACTTGGCTTTTACGAATCGTCGGGCGATTTTCTCTCTTTCACTCGTGGCTCTCATGCTTGGGCTGAGTTTTTTCAATTTTTTTCTTTTCTTTTTTTTTTGTGAGTGAGTTTTACACAGCCCTGGGTATCGTCGTATTCCGGGTGCACTCTCGGTCATAAATACCGTTTGTTGGGCTGTTATGGGGTCTTTCGTTGTTTTTTTGCGTTCTCCAAAGCTCTTGGCTATTTTGATTCGTGAGAGATGATGTTTACTGTCATCATTCAATAGTTCTCCACATCTCTGAAATTTATTCTTTACTGAATAAATTGGAAAAATTACCAATTTTTTTCCAAATAAATCGTAAACAATCAATCAAATTCATAAGTTTCAATTCTATTATCTCATCACAGTAAATAAGAATTAGAAAATTTTAGGAACATGTATTTTTTAAATTTAAATTGATGAAAAATTCAAAATTTTTTACAAAATATTTATGTTTACCTTTCAAAAAATTGCTAGTAAACTGTTAATAAAACTCCACTTTTGGTAAAACTCTGGTTTTATTTAATTAGAAATGGTTCTATTTGATTTTCTAATCATTTAATATTTTAAAGCTTTTCAATTTGCACCTTTTTCTAACTCGATTTTACAGGACCGCAAAATATTGCCTTTTTCCTGGATGCACTCTCTATCGTAAATACCTTTTGTTAGATTGTTATATTTTTTTGGCTATTGTCCGGTATTCAACAGAGCTCTTGGTTATTCGGATTTGGGAAAGATATAATTTTCGCCGTCGTAAAATTTTTTTCCTCTTTGCTATCCTCACTCACCGGCTTTTCATGTCCCTGACGTCATTTGCTCTCAAAAATGATTTCACAGTGAAGGCTTGAATATTTTTTCTTCAGCCCTTCGCACAACTGGAGGGTTTTTTTTTCAAGTAAACGCAAATAAAGTAAAGTGAAGGGATGTGTCTGGGTAACGTCAAAGAGAATGAAGTTGCATATTCGCGGGAGAGCTTTTTCCTCGTGTTTTGTGTATTATACGTTGACTCTGTTCAGCTCAGTATTTTCTCAGTTCCAATCCCTCTCCGTAGCCCCTCTCGTTTTGTCCTCCTCACTCACTTTGCCTGACAGTACATGTCCTCGTTAGTTTCGAAGGAGGCGCGCTTGACCTATCTCTACACTTCGCGTTAAAGTCACAATTTTTATGCTATTTTTCCTCTCTGCACGTCTATAATAGAAGTATACTTCCATTTGTTTTAGGTTATTCTCATATTTCTGGCCTGCTTAAATTTGAATTTTCCACGTGTTCTCCGAAATGTAAAGCCTGATGAAATGAAGGGGACCTAATGAAAAGGGATTTATTTAATATTTGCAGGACTTCTCGGGATTATTCTCAGGTTGGCTGGCTTTCAAGTGATTCGAGGCGCGGGTTCAATATACCAATCCGCCCCAGAGATCGTGGCAATGGAAATAGAACTGTTGAATTTTTGGTCGACAATTTGTGTTACACTTTTCGTAAATCAAGGAGTTTCATAGTTGAAAAGTTGTTATATATTTTTATAAATAGTCATGCCCTTTCACAGTCTTTCTACTTCATTGAGAAAGCATCTAAACAAACTTTGTAATTCATCATTTCCGTGATATACCTGTTAGTTTCTTCAGTTTATCATAAAAAAATAAGAATCTAAATGAACGTCTCAAAATCAATACGATGTAATTTACCAATGAATGGTGCGATTGACATCATATTCTGATAGAATCAAACGGGTATCGATTCAATTTTTGGGAGCCATAATTCCATTTAAATAACTATTTTTCAACTTATGCGAAAACTTCATTTTTGAAAAGAAAGAAAAAACCCAATTCAATAAATAATTGAACTTTAACTGGCATCGATGAATAGAGACTATTGAAAATATATATCCATGAAAAAGTTGATAAAATTCCATTGAGTTCGTATAAAGAAAATGTAGAAAAATGAAAAAAGTGCATACATACACCATTAATAAATCGTATATTTGCACTTTTTCAACCACATTTAGTTACCCTGACATAAAAAAATCGCAAATTCAAATTGGAAGGATTAAAATGCTTTCATTCGGAAGTAAAACAAGCAGTTGATCGAGTCTATTTGGCAGAGGGTATTCAACCATTGCTTTATGCATTGCTTGTCCCTTTGATTTTTAATTTCTACCAATTCCATTAATAGTCAGCGTCCGAATGGATTTGTGGTCATGCAAGTTCTTGGAAGAACAGAAAATCAAGAATAGCTTGAAAATTTTGCAGGTGCCGCTATATAAATTTTAATTGGTCTAGATAGAAGGAATCAAGACAAACTTTTTGAGAGAAAAAAAATTGAAATTAGTCGATCAGTTTTGAAGATATGGAATAAGATCGATTTTCAGTAAAAATTAATTATTTCTGAAACTACTGGCCCGATTGAGCCTATCTGGAATATCAATTTTTGTACCGACGACTATATAGATTTTAATTGATCTAAATAGAGGGCATCAAGATGAACATTTTGAAAGAAAAAAAGTTAAATCAGCCTACTCATTTTCAAGATATGGCATTTAATGTATTGGCACAAAAAATCCAATATCTCCACAACTATTGGGCCAATTGAGCCCAGATGAAATACGACCCGTCCCTATCAAGAGCCGAAAATCTGATCAAAATTTCATGTTGATATCTCCATTTTTGCGAAGGCTAGAGAGCGAGCGTACAACGATTTTTTTAAAAACAGAACAGGGGAAATATCTCGGAAACTTTCTACCGTCAAATATGTAGTTTTCGATTAATCTAGATAGAGGTCATTGTGACGAACATTTTGAGAAAAAAAAGTTCAATCGACCCACTAGTTTTGTAAATATTTGCCAAAAACGATGAAAAAAGAAATCGCTTTTTCGCGGGAACTATTAAACCGATCAGACCGATCCTGCGGCTTGAATTAGTCCTAGTTAGGACCTATAACGTGACAAAATTTCAGATTTAGAATTTTCTTGTCCTTTTATTGTTCAGTTTTCTAAAATTTAATTTTCGAAAAGTGGCCTAGGGGGTGGGTGCAAACAGACATTGTCGCCAAACTTTGTCTTTTTATGTTTCAGACCATTCTACATCATTTGCAATGAAAATTAGAAAATGTCAACATTAAACGATTGCAAAGCTTCCTTTCGGAAGCAAAAACACGATCTTTGATCCGAAGGGTACATTCTTCTGAGAATATCCTCTTCAATTTTTCATTAACAGAAAAAGCCGCCGAAAATGTCGTGTCCCACTAAATATTTTTGGTATGGATGCTTGTTATGCGCCCTAAAATACTCATACGAAGAAATCACTTTCAACGCACGTGTATTATTAACAACCATTTCGATATGGATCATGCACTTATCAATTGAAGAGTAAAAATATATATAGCACTTCAACATAACTTTAACTTTTCGCTTCCATCTTATTTTATTCATTAAAAACCCATTTCATTCCCTCTCTCTCATTCTGTGCCTTTTTCATTCTTTCCTCGAGGAAAATGTTAATGTGTTTTCTTGATAAGCACTTTTCTGCAATATCTGCACAAGCAACGCGCACAAGCACAGAGTAGTTACGTTCCTCGGGTACCTCTTTTCACTTCTCCCATGTCCTCGTTTTCTTTTGTTCATTCTCCCTGACTGCATTCTGCCCCCCTGTACCTCTTCGCCCTTATCATCCATCTCATCCTATGGTCGTCCGGTTTGGTCGCCCTCTTCTCCACCCGCTCATGCCGTCTTTTCTTTTCACATCTCATCACGGCAACCACACTGCCTCCTGTACTCTCCATGCCGGAGCTGAGTTAGAGTGTCTCAATTTCTTGTTTCACACTGTGGATTTTTGTAAGTTACTAATGACGCAACGTCCATGGCATTTTCCTTGCCACCTTTGTATCCGCCAGAGTTCTCTTTAATCCACGGTGACGCCACGGCTGACAAAAGCTCCGGCACCACTACTTCGCGCTGTTCTGTTTCATTTCGTTCACCACTGAAAAGACCGTTGTGGTATTAAGGATAGAATACACTGGAAAAGAAGGGAAATTAGAATTTTCTAGAGAAAAAAATCTTGGAGTTCCAGCGGGGAATTGAACCCGGGACGTTCCAGTTACGCGTCGAGGAGTCTTCGAACTGAGCTACCAGGAATAACGGAATTCTCTCTCCAGAAATTCATTAACCAATACCGCATACCTCCATTAGGGATTAAATTCTCAAGGAACTTAAAATTTTCTATAGAAAAAATCCCAGAGTCTAAAGAGGGAATCGAACCCGGGACTTCCCTGTTACACGCCAGAGTCTCCACCAACTGAGCTACCGGGAATAACGGAATTCACTCCGCAGAAATTTATTAGCCAACACCTCCTTGAGCAGTAAATTCTGAAGAAAATGCGAATTTTCTAGAAAATTCCCAAAAATGGAATTTGAAGCGTCCTATTGTTTTTTAGAATTTAGAATGAATTTCCAGAATTGCTTGTAGAGTTCAATGCACCCGGGGAAATGAAGCTTTTTTTTGTGTGTCGTATAATAATTCGATTAAACGAACTGAAAACTTTAAGGATATTCGGGCGAGGTAAGCGGACCTAGAAAAATGCAGCCAATTTTTCAATTTTTTTTATGCATACTGATCAATATTTTGCGAAGCTGTGTGCAAAGTTTCCAAGTGCTGAAGAGAAAAGTTTATTTATTAGGAGTTTTTGAAAAATCGGTCATTTAACCCGTGTTTTTATGGGACTTATAGAAAAAAAATTAAAACCCAATGAAAAAATGCAGCCAAGTTAATGAAATTT
>JAPYZN010001145.1:0-29607 GCA_030522865.1 Psyttalia lounsburyi
TTTTCTTAGGCCTGCAGTTTGCGCCGGGTTTGTAAGGCAGCACAGTAATTTTTATCGGAATCGCACTATAAAAATTCACAGATTTTTCTCTCCGTGTAGCAGTGGTACTCGCCTGAGAACAACAAAAATTGTCACGTCGAGGAATTTATTCCCGTTTAGAGCCCGCTCAGTGTAAATTCATTGGAAATGTTTTTTTTTTCTTATTCAACTTCTCCGTAGACATCGTCCAGTTTAATGATCCGCAAGAGGGCGGGTTCTAATTAACAAGCCAGCCTCCTTGAGCGTTTCTGTACAGTTTTTTAACGTGGCGGGAGGGAAGGGGGGAGCTGCGTCTCTCTCCCTCCCATTTCATCCCCCTTTCGCACTGTTGGAGAGAAGAAAAGACGACTCTCTCTCGTGAATGTCCGATTGTAACCCCATCGAAACAAGTCGAAACCCCCTTACCTCGACGCTTCCCCCGACCATTCGTGTTACTTGGTATAGGATCAACTTTTGACCGGACACAGAGAAAGGAGTTAAAAAGAGAGTAGGGATGGGATGAGGGGGAGGGGGACGCAAAACTCCAGAGCGCAACCCCTCGTTGATCCCTTCTCGGACGCATTCAGTTCTCTCTCGGAGATATTTCTTTTTTTATCCCGGGTTCTCTCGCTCTTTCTTCGGCGCTTCCCCCGCCGGCAAATAAAATCGCATTTTATCCCTTTGCCAGTGCAAATTTTCTAGTCTGGGGATGTGTTGGGGTAGCTCTGTCTCCCTTGGCTTTAGTGCGAGGGAAGGGAATGGCCTCGTACATCAAAGCGGGCGGCTATCTTCCTCCGAGTGGCGCTGGACGGAGGCCCGTGGATGCTTTAGTGAGATCGGTAGCATCATCGCTTCAGTGGGGGAGGGAGGAGTTGCTCTACCTTTCGGTAGAGCTGTTGGACTCCTCTTTCACGCTGCAATCGGAATTTTTGCAAAGTTGAATTTTTTTGTCAGGAGTGGAAAGCTTTTTCTAGCAATTTTTCATTGAATTCTTGGAATTATTTGCAGGTTCTAAAAAACATTCCATCTTTACTGTTGATATGATTTTTTTAAACTGACTCAAGTCGACTCTCGATTTAATTCTAGCTGACGTGAATATAAAAATAATTTAAAGAATTTCCCGGGGAAATGTGGGATTGTATCAGTAGTTACTGGAAAATAAAAATATTCCATTTGCTTTGAAATCTCCAATTATCTTAATAACGACTGGGTTTATAAAAAAATGTAGAAAGTACAATATTATCCAGAATTTTATGGGCTACAAAAATGCTTTTATGACAATTCCTGCCAAAGGTACTCATTCTCGAGATAAATTGACTATTGGCAAAAAATTCAAAACGTCCAATTCGATTTTATCGCATTTTTTTTCATGAAAAATTTGAGTTAACAAATATTAACTTTTCAGAGAGTAAAAAATTAATTCTAAATAGAAACGCATTTTGTTGATTGATAACTAATGTTGAGATGAATTTAGTTGGCCGATGTTATCGAGTTAAAATTTTTATTCCCCGCGTTTCCCATCAATTCCATCGACAGAGAAGTACGTAATATTTCGAGTGGAGTATAAACGTATTTAGGATGATGATTTGGGATGCAATCGTCGATCTCGTGTCGTGGCACTCGAGAGCCAATTGCCGAGTGAGAGGAAGAGAGAGGAAGATATGTAGAGAGGAAAAGGGTGACTCGATTGTCATGTGCTCCACTGTCGCGTTGATGTGCGCCGCGTTCCAAGTGCCTAGGTATATTCACATAAACCGAGCGCGACGAAGATTTGTGGGTATTTCCGAGGCATCTCTGACTGACATTACTCGAACACCCTTCAGCCGGCTATCGTTCGGTTTCGGTGATCTTATTCGACGGACATCTCGATAATCCTCACGTTCCGCTCGGCGAGACAATTGCAAATGGAATTCCAGGGGATTCATTTATTCCCCGATAAAATTCGGTAATTTCTCCATTTCGGAGGGGCAAACATTTTCCAATATTTTTCTCTGCCTCAAAATGAATCACTTGAAACCTCGTACGTAGTCATCCTCTGAAAATTCTCTCAAAAAACCACTTGCGCAAGTCTAAAAAAATCCGCAAAAAATACTAACTTCAGCTGCAGACGAATTTTCAAATTTTAATTTCCGGTTCAATGAGTGAAAAAAAATCTTTTGTTTATCCACAGCCGCCCCAAATTTACCAACAACAATCTCGGGTTTTTTTACTAATTAAAAGTGTGGAATAAAAAATAAAAGACGGATTATCTCCCGTATTTTATTTGTCGTGCGGCAGAAAAATAAATAAAAATACATTAGCTCAAATGAAAAATATGAAAACTAAAATGATACGCGTGTTCATCACCCGATAAAGAAATCCTGTATTTTTCGAGGGATGTAACATAGTTGGATTTATTTTCAACTCTTTGCCTGAAACCCAGAGCGCAATATACAAGTGCTCTATATGCGAGGAAAACCTGCGATGCTGGTACAATACACATGCACACAGTCAACGTCGACCGTCGGTGGTTTTCAGCCGGTAACTCGATTAGCCCCACGGGCCCATTCTGCCCTCTATATTTTTTTCCCCTCTCCCCTCGACCCCGCGCCGTTCGCAATTTTTTTATTCCATCCTTTATCTCGCTTTTTCCTATCTCGTTCGTTGTAATTCACAGCGAATGCAATTTTACGTAATTGCAATACCGAGTGTAGGACGAGTGAGACAGACAGAGAGAGAGAGAGGGGGGGTGAGTGAGGGAGAGGGGAGTGGAGGTGAGGGCGGTTTGGGAAAAAGAACACAGGTATATGCGGAATCTGCGGCGTTGGGAGAGAACTCGACTTTACGAGCTGGACGTGGAAAATTACATTTGCAATTTTCGTTAATACGATGTAGCGGATTCGACGATGGCAAATATACTGGAGTGAGAAGAAATTATCATTGAAATCGATTCTTCAGTTTATCGTAATCAGAGGTTTAATGAAGAGTATGTTTTGGCGGGTTTATTGAGTTTTACAAAAATTGTCGAGGATTTTTTTAAGATTTTGATAATTTTATGGGTTTAAAATTAATCATATGACACTCGAGTGCTTCAAAATTGCCGGGTCTTCAGTCATGTGGTACATCAACAGCTGTCGCTGTACCATGTGACCTCAACCGTGCTCCGATTGGCCGAAATTCGGCCGGGGAAAAATAATCGGTGCAATTGAGCGGGGACCACACGAAAATTTATCACTTCACTCGTTAACGAGAGAAATAAAAATTCAGGAAAATTACTAATATTAATTAGACAGTAGAAATTAATGATTCAATTGCTCTCCGTTAAATCACAACCCAAAAATCCCCTGAATCCAAACCACAACCCCTCGCCCACCCCCGCCCCATCTCTCCCCATAATCGCTACAAACGGGCAATTTTTTCGGAGAAAAAAAAGCTCCCACCTCTTGAAAACGCGAGAGAAAAAAAACCCCTTTTTCAATTTCTCGTTACACCTGTGCCACTCGACTATACCAATATTTAATGAATTCCCCAGCTCAATAATTGAGTTTCAAAGCGTCCAATAAATCACCTCAAGTATCGCGAAAAAAAACCCCTCTCAAAAAAACTAAACGATATCGCATGTTTTTTTTTTACTTTTTTTTCCATTTTCCCGCGAATCTCAGAGAGAGGAGTACATAAAGTACCGATGAATAACAATGTCGAGAGCGGAGTGGAGGGAGGGGTTGGAGAGGGTTTTGAAAACGATTCTGGCAAAGTTCCGCGGTGGGCATTCGCGCGGCTCGTGGTCACGATAACGCGGCTCGATATACGTACACCACTAACGTATCTTCACGCCCGATGAACAAACGCCTGGCTCGTTGAGATTTATCGTGGTCGTCGCGCGTGAACGATATTTTCGAAAAATAACGCCCCCCTCCCTCCCCCCCCTCCCCCGACTGCCGGTGGGGCTCGCGCGCCTGCATGTAAAAAATCCCTAAGTCCCTGAAAAAGCAGATGAGAATCAATTAATGAATTAAAGATCAAATTTACCCGCGCCAATAATGGGATTCCCCGAATTATAAATTGGCGCGACGCGGCCCGCCTTAAGGCGCATTTCCATTCGATTTAACGCGCGGAATGAGAAGATCGGGATATGCATTTGGCCCATAGTCTGTGCTAATTGAAGCGCATGGCGGGGGGGAGGGGTCGATTAATGCGTTTCAGCGATGATGCCATGGCTCGTCTGATTTTCCCTCTAATTTTTCGTCCGTCACCGGATGTGTGCACCACCTGGACACTGATGGTTTTCTCCGCCCACTCTGCACACAACCGCAGAATCAGGCTTGACGGAATTTTGCATAATGTAACGGGGGGAGCTCCGGAGGGTTGAATTAAATATTCGGGAGGTGTCTCTTCGCGGACTGATTGGATGCTAAATTACGGGGATTTCTTTTACATTTTTTTCCCCCGAGATTGCAGAAATAATTGTAAAATGAGCTGAATGTTTCGCACCACTTCAAACTCAAATTCTGAATTTCGGAGGAATGTCTGTAACTGTTGCAAAAAATTTAAAAATTAGATTGAGAGGGAAAATAATTGAGTGATTATTCCGCGAGCGAGTCTTGCGGCCAGACAATTCTAAAAAAAAAAAATTAAACGCTCTGAAAAAAGTATCTTTTCAACATCAAAAAACCCATCATGCTCTCACAAATCAAAAAATATAATTCCACAAGAGAAGTGATGGAAAGTGATAAAAAGCATTTTGTTAATCCGTCGAGTTTCGAGGGGGTTGCGGGGGGTGGGACTGGGTGAAATGAGGCTGAGAGGCAGAAAAGAGGAAAGGCAGTTAGAGAGGGGTTCGTTGACGCGTGGATGCACCGCTGATCCAGCGTGCGTCGGCAAAGGGAATTTAAAAGTTAATCTATCGTGTTGCCGCGTGAGAGGGATGAGGAAAGAGTAAATAATGTAAAATTACGACTGCAAAAGAGATAAATTTTTCATTTAATTCGTTTCATCATTGAAATGTAAAAGGGAATAAACAACGGGCTCTTCTACCTGGCATATACCAAATTTCATACAGCAATTTTAATTATTCCTCCTCCTCCATTAATGAGGGAAAATGCATTTTCATGAAATCAAGTGCATCCAACAATTTCTCCGACTCTCCTGTGACTCTGACAAAGGTCAGCAGTCCCCCGAAACTTTTTGCCGGCGGACGGAAAAAGAACGGGGAGGGAGGGAGGTAACAAATAAAAAAACTTGTTCGAGGGGGAGGGAGGGGTTGGAAAAATGCGCAAGACAGAAACGTGGAGAGAATGGACGAGAAAATTAGCGTCACGGATTAGCCCTCCTGCATATTTTCACGAAAACGAGATAATGCAAAAAGCTCGGCCGTGTCTCTCCGTTCTATAGAAAAAAAATGACGAGGAGTGGACTCAGCGGGCGAGTGGAAGAGAGAGAACGGGGTGAGGGATGAGGGCAAATGAAACGAATACAGGAGAGGACGATGGACGAAAAAGGGTGGAATCTACTCCCCCTTAGCGAGTGGCCAGTGGAGGGCGTGGCAACTGGGGAAACTAACGAGTGATTTTCCAACGGTGCACGGTAAAGAGGAAATTGAAGAAAAAAATACGAAAGATTGAGCGTTAGACAGAATCACGGACAACCCCTTCCCTCCAAGCATGAAGAGTAAAGGAAAAATGAGCAAGAGGTGCATTAAAAACGCGGAGAAATCTAGAAATCCGCCGAGCGGAACGCGCGCGTACCTTCGGGGAGCACGTTCTTTGCGTTCCGCATGTTTCTACGAATTTACGCGCATGCGTCAGCTGGCGAATTGGAAAACTATCGAGGTATTTCCCAACGGTCCACAGCAAAGAGGAAATTGTATAAAAAATGACAAAGGATGAGTGGAAAAATTACTCGAAACACTGAGACAACCGAAGACTCGCGACGCGTAACTCACGCGTTCGGAGTTGACGCGCATACCTCGCGTTCCGCGTGACGCTGCGCGTCTCAGTGTTGGCGTTTGCTCGCGAGAGCAATTCTCAGTAACCGCGATCAGCAGAAATGCTGCATCTGAATTGACTAGATGCACACACGTCCTCTTCCCCCATGAGAAATGTCGAGGGCCGTGAACACGCGGAGAGAAAACGTGGCCCATGGGGTGGCCAAGCGGCCGGCGTTTGGGTGACCAGCGAGGCAAGGAGGGACGCGGTAACAAAGGGGTAAAAATCATTGCGCGGTCCAGCCTCGAGGCTGATCGATGGTTGCACATACTCGCCCTCCATTGCACCTATTTCCCACCCACCCACCCTTCAATCCTCATCCCCCCCGGTTTTTTTCCACTCTCTTTTCGTCCCTCCGCGCATTCACTGATCCCTGGGACTCATACTGACTGGCCAGACAAAAAATGGCCGTACAGTGCGGCTGCCTGGCTGACGTCGGTGTTTGATGACCTCGCGGGACGGCGAAAGTGGACGGGAGTGCAGGGGGAGGCGAAACAGGCGCCGTTTCAACCCTCCCCCTCCCATCCCCCCCTCGCCCCCCCCCCCGCTCTCAGTGAGCCTCTCTCACTCAGTTTCGTCTCTTCCAACCTCCCGCGCCGCACGAATCCACTGGCCAGCGATGCATCGATGAGAGGAGCGGAAAAAGCCGCCCGGAGGGACTTGCATATACGACAGGATCAATGACGGCAATGATTTTAACCGGCGAACGCCCCGGGACCACTTCGCGCAGGCTTTTTGTGGATACGCAATTTTTTTTTTGTCGTTCGTGCGTCTGCCTTCGGCTTTGGTCATCCGAGTTGAACAATTTCGCCGATTTTTATTCTGCAGATAGACAAATCAAACTTGATGATCGTAATTGTCTTCATTCCGCAATTTTTTATTTCTACTTTCCCCGGCGGCTCGATGATCAAAAATTTAGGGAGATGAACATTTCGAGAGCGCCAGTAATGAAGGCGTCGGCGGTCGCTACGTCAAACTCATCTGACCATGGACAAATTATGGATAATAACGATGCGTAACGCCGCATTTTCCATGCGTAAATTGAAAGCTGAATAGCGATGTTAAGCGTTGCGTGTACAGCAGGAAAATACTCGGTTGTAGATAATAATTTGCCAATTTTTAACTATTTCAAATGCGGCGGGAGGAAGAGAGAAAAATAGAGAAAGAGAAAAGAGTGGATTCGCGGGTAGAAAGAAAATTTGAAAATGTTTTTGGCCTTCGCGAGATGAATGGAAATTCTTTTTCCACCCTCGAGTGCGTCGTTAGTGGTGCCGGTGACTTGCCGAGGTGAATCCTTAGGTGAACAGACGAATGAAAAAGACACAAGAAATGTCGCCCGACCCTCTCACTGAAAAATGTGAAAATACGCGTCGCGTAAACGAGCCGTTCTAAACGGATACGCGCGTGATAGAATTTCTTCCGTCATTAAGAAACACCTTACAATGTTGTGTATGAATTGTGGGCGAGGGAGGGGGGGGGGGATGATGGGGATTTTTTTTTTCACTTTATAATTTTCTAACTCGCATCGTGCACTTCATCTTTTGCCACACGTAACGGGAGCAAAAGTATTGGACGACGAGATACTTGGACGTTGAGTGTCACGCGTCAGTGTGACAAGTGTGAAACGGCGAAACTTTTCCCCATCTCATCCCTCTTGGAAACTCGTCACAAAGTGTTTCCCTAGTCTAACCCCTCTTTCTACCCTCCCACCCCTCCCAACTCCTTTGAAATCGGTATAACGGTGTATGCATTAACGTGACAGACGTTTGTCTATTGAAGAAGTGACGAGTAAAATCCATGAACTCGATTCCTTTGTCCGCTGAATTTTCTTTAAGGAATGAAATTGAAAAAAATGAAAAAATTCTGAGGAAATAAGTGCATTTTTTGGCAAATCCTCAGAACAGCGCCGAAAAATTAATAACAAATTTGGAAGCGATAGCAGAAGGAATTCCAAGGATTTCTCGAATTTCATTTGTCTATTAGTCGAAGAAACGACGCGGAAAATTTCTCTCTTCCCCAAACGATCTTCAAGAAGTGCGACTCGAGGGTTCAAAGAACTATCCATTCGCAATTCAACAAATTGATTACCAATAATCAATAACAAGTGAAATATTCCCACGCCCATTCCCCCGAATTTAAACCGTATTTTTTAATATTTTTTGTTTTCATTCATTTGAAAATAAAACGCACCTCCAAAAAGAGGTGGAAAAACGCTTTCGGAAAAATAAAAAAAATATCAGCGTTGACCCCCTGCGGGTGATGCAGCAGTTATCCCATGCACATATAGGAAGAAAACACAGCATGCGCATTTGCAGTGAGGCAAAACGAATGACCGCCAGGGCGAAAGGGAAAAGAGAGAGAGAGAGAGAAATGGCAAATGCGAAAAAAGCCCGCGGGAGTACCAGGTGTGTTGCACACCCACCAACCTTCACATTTTGTATAGACAGAGAAATTTGTTTCAAGGGGCGGAGGGGCTGGGTGGGGAGGGGGGGTTGGATGAGAACGGAAGAGGTTAGGGAATCGATGCGCGCACGAAATTAATTTGAACGCGTCGCGGACTGAGAGGAATCTACATTTACGCGTAACGGTCACGCATTAATTTTTTTTTCCGAATTTTTTTTTTAATTTTGAATATTCAGCGATGGTCAACGGAAACTGGGAGTTCCATTTCACAGCCTCTTCGCATTACCATTCCACGAAACTGCTTTAATAGTCGCCCATAAGCGACAAACGAGCGGAATTAATCAGTGCGGCTGGCGCACGAGAAGGAAAAAAGAAAAAAAAGGATCCCCCGGTTTTTTTTTTTTTCGAAATGACTTCCGCTTTCTCGTATTCTCTGATGACCACCCGAAGTTGGTGAGTCCACTATTCCCGAGTATCATCATCGAGCCCCTCATTGAGGCAAGTCTGACCTGCCCCAATCGTCCGCAAAAAAACAACAAAAAAAAAAAGAGGGTGAAAAAGCCCTTTTGCTTCGATGGAGGGACGAGAGTAACTCTGGATGCTTGGATGGTCATTGAATGGCCGTAAAAAAGAACTAGGAATGATTGAAAAAATGCGCAATGACTACCCCTTTGGCCGCCCCCTCCCCCGCGGCCTTCCGCTCCATGGAGTCGAGGGGCCGTGGAATCATCGAATGACCAGTCCTCTCAAAACCGAAAAAAACATTCCCCTCCACGAGTCCTCGGTCTGTCTGGCTGCATCTCTCTCGCTGATTTCCTCCTGAAAATTAATTGGCTAACTACCAAATGAGAAACTTCATATCCTCATGTTAACCTCCTTCTCTTCCTCTCGCATCCTATCTCTGCGTTACTCTTTTACTTTTTTTTTTTTTTTTTCTATTTTTCGCCGACAATTTTTGTGCAGCCCGCATTGCCCTCTATCGAACGTTTCAACATTTCTCTTCTCTCCCTCGTTCTGCCGCTTTCCATTTTATTTTTGTTTTTATGCTTTTATCTACATGTTATCTGTTCTCATCTCACGCCAAAGCCCCTGTCAAGTATCTTTCAAACGACTTCGTACATTCGAATTCTGTTTTCTATTACTTTGTATCGGTTTTACGCCCGATTTTTAGGTTAGATTTTTATTTTTATTTTTTGCTTTTTATTTCATTTTATTTTTTTTTATTCTCGAGGGGAAACACTGGGAGGGCTCGTTCAACGAAAATTCGAGCTGGCGTTGGTTTTAATTGTGGGGAAGAATTGGGGATGGTCAAGTTTGGGGGTTCATGAGACATTTCTTGCCGGTTTTGAAGCCGTTCGATCGCCCGTGCAACCCCTCTTCTTTGAGCCTGCGACAACACGTCAACCGTGAGATACAATTGTTCCTCGGGATTTGTTTCTACGGCTCGAGCAATTGGATGGACCCAAGATTTTGGGGGTGATTAATCGTCGGGGTTAATTAATGAAGTTGGTATTGATTATGAGGGAGTGAATTGCGTCGCGGAAATGTTTCCCTAATTGGGGAGGAGAATAATTTTTTTTTCGCCAAGTTTGTGGCGAACTATTCATGAACATTATCATTATTTTTTAAAACAAAACCGCCAACAAATGAATTCATTTAGCTTGTCCCGGAGTTTGATTTTACCAAAATAATCATGAATTTAAAAATATACGATACAATCGACTCAAATATAATTAAAAAATAATTAACCATTTCTTCGCGTAGATATTTTATCAGAATTTCAAGTTAATATTTCAAATAAATTTCTTAAATTATTCTAGCCATTTAATCGTCCAGTTGTCTCGGTACTCCATATGCCCCAAAAAATATTTCCCACTTGCATCGGATGCGCCAAAATCCCCCCGCCCCATTAAACCCAATTCCCCACGACTGATGCATCCAAAAACGAAGAAGGGACTCAAACGATACCCGGGCGTTAATGTGTATTGGAGTACCTAAAACTTTTACCTTACAGTCAGACCCTCGGCAATGGCTCCCCCGGGAGGTTTTCGTGATAGAATGATAGACGTTTGTTGGCAAAAGAAAAATGCAAGATTCGCTGCAGTCACGAAATGGCAAATTGGAGTTGAAACTTTACTCATATACCCGTGAAATTCTCGCATTGAGTTTGGGGTAGGTTTGGGTTTTAAGGTTTTCATCCCTCTCCCTCTGTCCGTCCCACCTGCCCCTCCCCCTCCCCCCTCTCGCCAGCCCCACTCAGAAGTATGTGAGCGACTTATTCCGCACTTCTCAATATTTTTTTCCTCATTTTTTACTTCAGCCGAAAAATCTTATCAATGCAATTTATTTAATGGAACAACTTTCCCTCAGTCATTCACTTCCATCAGTGGTTTTTTTTTTGTCGAGGGGGAGGATCTTAATGGGGAAGGGGGGACTTGATGACTTTGGGGTAGGTGATGTTACTCATTCGCGTTTTCTCGAAACGACCCGGTAACACGTGAGAGTATGTGTAAAGGGATGAAAATAGGGAGGGGGGTATCGATTTTTTGGAGGTTTACTTTAAAAAATCTTAATGCAGCTCTCGCGGAGTGGGGGGAAAGTTTAAATTGAACTGGCGAGGGGGAGGAGGGAATTCAAGGCGAGCATAAGGAGGGAGAGGGAGGCCTCGGGCTCGTGTGCATACGGGGGGGGGGGGGGGGGGGAGGGCTGCGGGCGAAAAGCCGAAGAAAGTAGGCATGCGTGCGAAATGCCGAATGAAACACATGCAAGGAGTGATAAGCCTTTGGCAACATGTGTGATGAATCATTGAGAATTTTTGGGAGAGGGAGAGGAGTTAATTCTTCAAAGGGAGGGCTTTCTTGAGCTCAGTAGATTTAGAAAAAAATTTGCGGTCGATGTACGGCATTAACTTCGATCTCCACCTCAAATTTCAGACAAAAAATCCAAATTCCAATTGTCTTCCGCCTCAATTCCTCAAAAAAAAAAATCAAAATAGCTCAACCGCGCCCCGCAAATATTTTCCCAAAACTCAAATAAAATTAAATCGAATTAAAAAGCTCACAAAAAATTGACACGCGTCGGGCAAAAAATGAGAAGTGTAATTAAAAAAGAAATTTCGACTGCGATAATCAGAAAAAAAATTCAAAATTATCAATTAAACTCCTGAACAATAGCTACCCTCCCCCTCCGATCAGTCTCACCACCATCTTCACCCATTTAAAACCACAATCATTACCCCGAGGTTTCAGAAAAAAAAAAAAACATTGACGAGAGGCGGGGGTTGTTGAAATTTTTCCCCGCAGTACATCCACCGGAAATCTCGAAGCGAGAGGAATTGTAATACGTCTCCAGGTTCGTCGTAGAGATTACGTTCCTCCGCGGCGTCCCGCGGGGCTGCAATATCTTGCACATCCCCTCCCCCTCCGCCTCGCCGCCCACCCGCGCCCCACCCGCCACCCGCGCCCACTAGTATTCGAGTTTCGAGTGATTTTCCATCTCCCTCATCCTCATTCCCGGAGGCCTATTCCTCCTCGGCGTCACACACCGTCTATTTCCGGTGCGGTGGAGAGAGTACAGAACGGCCCAACGAGAAAGAATAAGAAGTAACTGGAGAGTCGAAGTGTGCTCGAATAAGGAGAAAAAGAGATGAGGATAGGAGAGGGAGAATATATTGAAGTGAAAGACAGAATTGAAAAGAGAAATGAAATCTCTGCGGTGCTGTGATGAGTGGAGAGATGATGGTGGCAAGCCAGAGGGGGGTGGAAGGGGAGGGGGAGGGTTGAAGGGAGGGTAGAAACTGCATCGGAAGTCACATCGAAGCCCCCGTCGAGTTCTGCTGAACCCCTTCGGGTCTTAAGAAATCAATTAAACGGAGGGGCGGACTTGCTACCCCGAGGGAAGAGGGTTTTTTTTTATTTCGGTGGGGGAAGAGGCTGAGAGGGATGTATTAAAAACTCGGGACTGTCGAATCGTAATACGGAAGTCGGAATAGACGAGAAAAATCTCCCAATATTTTGGGTTATCGCTGGAAATTAAATCAGTTGTGATGCGATAAAATGAGGGGATTTGACAAATTTTTAAAGATATCTCGAGATGGAGGGGAGGTAGCGACATTTTTGTTATGAGGTTTTTTAAAGCTCTTAATTAATTCTACAAAAAATATTTGATCGAAAATTTCAGTATCTCCCTTAGATTTTGAGATATTCACTCAAAACTGAGCAAGTTTTTCATAAAACTTTTTTCTGGCTGGCAATGACAAAAATTACTTTTAAAATGTTTCAAATTAGGATAATTTTTGGAAACATTTTAACAATTGATTAACTATCGCTCTTTTGGTTCAGCTAATTTTTTTAATGGCCTTTAAACTCGCTAGGGAAATAATTCTTCAAGATAAATCAAAGTGACTATTTTTTCTCAAAATTTCCTAAAATAAACGAAATATTTTTTCCATCAGATTTCGCCTCCCCCCCTGAAAAAACTCCTAGTTATATTCAGTCCTGAATAATCGTCGCAATGAAGAAAAAATCCTGTTGAAATGGTTTGAAATTGCTCGGGAGTGCAGTATCGGAGTGAAAAAAACCGAGAGATGTTGGGGAAAAAAAAAAAAAATTGAGAGGAGAGTGTACGTAAGGGGTTACCCACCCTAACCAACCGCGTCTAGTAAGAAGCATTGGAATCGATATCATTGCAACCGAGAGAGAACCGGCCCCACTCCAACTTCTCGGTGTTTCTGGAGAACCCCGGAGCCCCGTTTTCCCCCTCCTCTCGTGTCCCTCATCACGGCCTGTACACCCTTCGTCAACCGAGCCGACTCTTAACTCTTTCCTTCTTCGTTTCTCCCTCCTCCCCTTGATACCCGCGCTCGGATGTGCGGGGTCGTCGAGTCGGGAATCAGGGAACTCCGTCTTCTCCAGTCCCTCGTTGCAACCCCCTCATCCCCACGTAAACCCCTACATCCCGCTGATTCTTTCTCCCGTATCCTCATCATCCATTTCTCGTTTTCTCCCTTTTTTCTTCTCTTTGGTTTTTTTGTGCTCTCACCTCGCTCTGAATCGGCCGCCTCAACATTAAGAAATTCATCGGGGAAATTATGCCTCGAGGGGGGGATACTCTGAGAAAAGGTCATTGGACTATTTTTAGAAGCGAGGAGAGTCGAGAGAATGCATGCGAGGAGAGATGAGTCTTTTTTCGTACATCTCTTTAATTCATTAAATATTTTATCGTAACTCTTACTCCTAAATCGATGATAAATAAAATAATCAAAAAATATGAATCGATGGCCTGGAGAAAATCCAATAAGACAATCTCCGAGTCAACAACCGTTCAATAATAATAATTAATTACGGAACAAAAATGTTTTAACAATTTTGGAACGTTTTTTTCCCCTCAGCAGATAAATTTTCCATTCAACTGCAAACTCGCCAAATAAATATTGCAAAAATGAGTGGAACGAATTTATTTCAAGGAAATGAAGTAAAATTCAAAAACATAAGTAAATAATTCCAACATTACCATTCATGCATGGAATCAGCGGTGAAAAAAAAACGCCCACTCCCACTATGAAATAAGGAACAAGGGAGGAATACGGAGTAATGCTAGCCTGAAATATGCTGTATACGATAATAAAATTCAAATACGAGAAATAAATAAACCGCGAGAAGGAAAAGGGGAGACCTAGACTGTCTGAATTCTTACCAGCGGCCCTCCCAATACTTACGACTTGTTCCGCTGCAGCCCTTACACTTGAAATCGTGCACATTCGGGGTTGGGGCGAACTGGTATATCGCGTTCATAAGAAAAGTAGAGGCGACGACGTAACAAAAAAAAAAAATTGGAAAGAGTGGAGACAAATCGAAAGAGTTGGCTCTCGTGATTCTCAATTATTGATCCCGTCTATCTGTCTATGCTTACTCAATATGCTCATTTATTCATGTATTTTGTAATCGATGGAGGAGCAAAAAACTTGGAAAACTTTTAATGCCGAGAGAGTCTGAATTAAGGATGTTTCGTCGTAAATTTGATTTTTTTCATTCATATTTCGTGAAATATTTATTGTCGCAAAACTATCGGCAGTTCAGTTTTCAAGAGAACCCTTTGAATTTCCCTCCCTAAAAATTGATCATTCGCTGAAAAAATAAATGAAGCCAGTTAATTTACAATTTTCAACCTCATAAAACGAACAGAAGTCCACAAAGTCCGGTAAATATATTTTAATTAATTTAAAATTCCAGAAAATTGAGAAATCTTTGACCTCTCGTTTTTTAAAATTTCTAAAATCGATCGTTCCTCATCCATTCAATGCGCAAAAAAAATTGTAATAAAAAATCCGCCCCCAAGAGGTCACAAGCCGGGGTAAAAAGAGAAAAATCCCCCCGGTAAAAAAAAAAATTGAAACGTTCCTTAAAACATCTTCGGTAGAGAGAGGGTGGCCTCAAGGATCTCGTGCAGACGAGACTTGTCGCAAAAAAATAAAGGAAAAAAAAAAAATGGGGTGCGATATGACATCGTATACACAGAGAAGAGGAAGAGGGAGAAAGACGCTCGTCTAAGGACGTAGGACGAAATAACCCCTCGCGAGGGGGTGATGGAGATGACGACAGTGCCAAGAACAAAGAGTGCAAGTATAAGGCGGAAGGGTGACCGTGGCTTTAGGGTGGGTGGTGCATATAAGATGGGAGACGTACAATGCACGCACCCTCGCGGCACACTCGAGGCCTTCTCAAGTAATGCCGCGCTACGATGCTTTCTATGGCCTCGCGAGGAGGGGGGCGAAAAAGCCGAGGGGCAGAGGCGGGGGGGCAAAAAAGATTCCGAAAACTCGGCCGCTCAATACACTCACGAAAGAGACCGTCTAACCGCCCTCCCTCCTCCTTGCGTTACCAGAGTATTTTTGTTCTTCCTCCCTCGTTTTATTTCTCTCAGACACAGGAGAGAAAACCCCTTACGTCGTCACTCTCCTCCTCGATGTAGACTCGCACTCAGGTCCACTCGGGAATGTTTTAAAAGCGTCGCCCAAGCAATTTAGAATTTCTTTTACTTTATTTTGTTTTTTTTTTTGCGGGTGGGGTTGCTCTCGCCTGGACCGCCAGATCCTAGGGATGACGGGGGGGTTGAGGGATTTTTTATGGCCTTTTCGAAAATTTACGATCATGTAATTTTAATTGAATAATTTTCAGGGGAATTGCATATTTAGGTCGATCTCTTCATTAAACTGATCGAAGTAGATAAAAAATTATGAGTAAATTCTCGCATTTTCGGTTTTTTTCGTCTGAAAAAATTGAAGAAAAAATCCTAGTCATTTTTAAAAAGCCCCTAGTTTCATATTTTATTACTGAGTGTTTAATTAATTGCTCGGGTAATCAGTGCAATGGTAAATTTCAAGTCCACGCGCGAATAAAAATGCGAAAACATTTGGAAAATTTGGGGGGACGAATCTCTCGAAGTTCTGTCGGTGTCGTCGCCTCGCGACGGGAGGGAAAAAAAATGTAGACCTGGAAATTAATGTATAACATTGAAAGACACCGGGGAAGATGGTTTCCCTCAACAAGCCATTCCTTTCCGCGTTGAAGACTCAAGTGGTAGTCATCGTGGCGTTTCAAGTGTGTGCTTGGCGGCTTCACAGGTTCTTTCCATCCATCGTATTTTTCTCATCCAACCCTCCTCAGTCTTTCTTCTCAACTCCTCCCGCAGGGTTAACCCTCTCTCGACTTCGACCCACCGAAGATCCCCGGCATCCGAGAGACACGAGAGAGAGAAAGAAAAAATTGGAGACGGGGAGAAATCCTTGAGTCTATGTGCGTTGTAACGTAGCCAAGGGCAAACCTTATTCTTACGCCACTTTTGCCACCAAGATGCTGGGGATATCTACTCAACTGCTCGTCAGGGTGTACTGGATAAGGGCCTTGGGGAGATGTTCCCTCATCCTCATGAATTTCCTCGTTATTCTCAGGTTTTTTTGAATTAAAGAAATCAACTCTAAGCCTTTGAATTATTTCCTTTAATTATTCCGAGCTGGATAAATGCGTTTAATCTGGAATTTTCACTTCTGTGAACCCAATTCAACTCGTCCAGCCAACATCTCGAGCCAACAAAAATTATTTCAATCAAATTTTCGTCCTCTTTCTCTCCCCGAATGAAACCCTAATATACGCTTTTTTTTAAATCGGCAATACGTCTGTTAAAAAATTGGCCACGTAACTCTATTTTTTGACATTATCTGGGAATCTAAGAGAGATAGCGTATTTTTTCTCAAGAGTTTTTTTGTAAATCTCATGACACTCTACAAAAAAGGTCCAGACAAAGATTCCGATATCTCAAAATTCTGAGCTCTGAAAAAGAAAATTCAATCACGTCAATTAGTTTTTCAGAAATATTTCTAAATCTGAGAGCGATACCGCACTTTTGGCCAGGAATTTTTTTGTAGATCTCCTTACGTTCTTGGGTTTCATTCCCAGTCACTCCCGTTTTATCTCAGACGTCCCAAATTTTCGCAACGATTTTTCAATGGACCCCCGGTAAAGAAGTTTCACTTGAAAAAACTGGTAGACAACTCAGTCCTCCATTGAAATTCGAGTGCTACTTACAGAAATCACCAGAGAGTGCTTCGCATTACTTACATCATAAACAGAAGACGTGCAGTAAAACAAAAAAAAAGAAGAAAGAGAGAGGATGCGACGGGGATAAAGAAGACTCGTATCCCATGTTTTCTCGCCTTATGCAACGAAAAAGCATATTCCAGTGCCTCGTCATCAGAGGAGCCTTTCTTCTTTCTTGATGCGCGTTTGGACAATGGGCGAGAAAAACACTCGCCGTTTTTTTTTTTTATTTTACCTCCTTCACTTGGTGGCGGCAACGGGACCCACCAGTACGGAAGAAAGAGCGAGAGAAAAACGAAAGATAAAGTGAGATTGGGATAAGAGAGATCTCAATGTGTTTGTCTCTCTCTCTCTCTCTCTTCAGCTTCTTCTCTTTTTTATATACGTTCTCTCTACTTCTTTTTTGTTGCTTGAAAAGCACACAAAAGTAGCATGAACGTGAGAGACACGCGACGACGCAAAAATTTTTCCCTCGGTCGCCTCTGGCCAAAGGAATGGAGAAGGGTGTCTTCCCATTTACCTCCAGTGCCTTTCAGTGACACCAGCCAACGACTTGAGGAAAATATAAAAAACCAAAGGACTGGTCCGAGATATTTTGTCATGATTTTTCATTTGTCATTGACTTTAAATTATCGTCCTTAATTCTTAATCACAAAAAAATCCTCGCTCTCTCTATCTCTCACTCGAGAAATCCTTTGTCCACCGCTGGCTAATTCCAAAATTAATCAACAGAGCGATTAAAATGTTAATAAAATTAACTCGCCACATCCGTTCATTTGACGATGTGACAAAACCGTAACGGAGCAGTTCCGCGCCTCTTCATTCTTCTCCTTTTCCGTGGGCCCCCCGCCGATCGTCGTTTCCACATCCTGGATTGCGACGCTTAGCGAAAAAAAAAAAAAGAGCTGTATCGAGAGGTCTACCTCGCCTATCCCCACACTTATTCGTCGATACCACGCGTGATTGTAACAAAACAACGGACATCCGGAATGTCGGACAGTCGCACAGGTATCGTACCGCGTCCCCTTAACCCCGACGCCTCTCCCACTGGCATTCTTTGTCGATGGTGTGGATTTTTTACTCTCTACAATTTTTTTTTCTCCCTCCCGCCCGTCACTCACCTCACCCTTCTATCTTTTCATTGGCTGATGGCTTATTCTTTCCACTCTCGATCCAATCTCGGCCGCTTCGGTTGTAGGTGTTTCCTCTGGAAAAGTGGATGCTTCCACCGAGGATACTTGGTCCAGTGGACACGCACTTCCGGCGTAGGTGGCTCTTTTAACCTCGTGGACATTTACGTGAAAGCACGAGAGGTAATAATACACTGGCTACCTCGGTATTTCCTTTTGTCATTGTGATTAGAGGTGGATTATTAATTACCAATCTGAGTTGGCACATCTTGTTTGACAATTGTGAAGAGGAAGGAGAGGATTGCTCAACTTTATTATTAAATTATTGGCAATATAACTGGTTAAAATATAAAAAACATCCCACGGGCGAGTCATTTGGAGTTGCTGTATCGAAGAAGCTCGCGATTCTTTCGAAATTGAAAAAAAAAGCAAGAATGGATTGCGTAATTTTTTTAAAGTCCACCAATCGCGAATTAAATGCTATACTGACGTTACGTCCCTCGGCACTTGGTCAATAAAAAAAAGTGGAAAACATTTTTCACACTTGAAAACTACTCGTCCTCTGACTCCAGCTAGTTCCCCCGTTTCCCCTTTTGTTTTCTTCTTTTCCAACCGCGACCGAGGAACAGGTTATGACAGCGAGGGGTAGTAAACTGGCGCGAGTGTACGACGAGTGACTCGGGGGCTGTAAAGAGCCACTGCGGCTCATAATACCGGTACGACTGTGTGACGCTACAATCCCGAGGACTGCCACTAGTCGTAACGAATATATTTTTGCTATTTTGCAGGAGAAGAACAAAGTTTTGGAAAAAAAAAACTAAGGTCTCAACTTCTGAGTTTTCTTGCGATGTCAACATCAAAGTCACATATTCATGGGTTATTTCATGGAAAAACCGGGAAACATTACGTCTCTCTTGAATTTTTTCCCAAGTTCTCAACTGAATTTCAGTAGGGAAGTGATAAAACGAGTTACCTCAGCATAACCCAACTGACTACTCGGCGAGTATCTCTGAATTAAAGAGAGATAGTGAAATTTTTGTAACAATCTTTTTTGGAGAGCTCAACTCGCTCTCTGAAAAAGTTCATAATAAAAATTGTCGTATCTCCCGCGAATTCCGAGTAATTCGCAAAAAACTGACCGAGCAATTTTCTTTTGATTAAAATTCTAATGAAAATTGAAGTGTGCAAGGGTCGGACGATTGAATAAAATCCGTCAGTCTGTCCGTTTGCCCCACTAATTAACCATAATTGAATTCAATAAGAGGCACTGATTGAAGACAACTGAATGTCTGATTGTCATCTCCAGCAGGGCAAGATTAAGAAGACATTTCGGGCGCAGAAAGTGAAAGGAATAAAAAAAAAAATATTAGAGCGTCCCATATTCCCCCCGGAGGGGTAACTCAAGACGGGTCTAAGTGAGTCTTCCGGTCGGGCCGGCAATGATAGCCCTGAGAACACAAGCCCCGACCCCCGGATATGTGTTACGCATACAGGCTACTTATTGCCAAGTGTTGGGCTGTTATGTACACAAACAGTTTCCACGCGATTGTAACACATCACACGACATCTCATGATCTCTGTTAATCAGTCCACCCGGGGTTTTCGCACTCATTAAGGATGTCTTGAAGACCAAGTGGAACTGGTCATTAAGACGAACGAGTCTGCGAGGCTGTAAGATATAAACGAGATGATTATTTCGTTTCTCAAGTTCTGGGAATTACGTCGTGACACTTTTTTTAGCGGTCGCGGGATTTAATGAGGAGCAGTCGTGCATGAGGGGATGAAGGGGAGTGTCTTTAACTCAATTTTTCTACCCGCGAGATGAAGCCTCGGGGATACGAAGTCGTTCGAAGTGAAGGGAATTTCAAGTGATCACCGCTCGATTTTAGGGAGAACAAAAATTGACGCCGAGTTTGGGGGCGAATATATCAAAATTGAGGGCAAGTAGCGAAATTTTTGTTATTATCTTTTTTGAAGAGCCATTTGAGAGCTACAATAAAGGTGGTGATCCATTTTTCGCTAGCTCTCGTGGATTTTGAGATATTTGGTGACGAGTCAAGGATAATTGGCAATCACAATCGCATGACAAATACAATTCGCTTCTCGGCAATTCGGAAGTAATATTCATCCCTCCCACAATCTCGCCCACTCACTGGGTACTTAGGAAACGAGCTCCACTAACCACGTCGTGGCACATGAAATTCCCGGGGAAAGTATCGTCCACACTCGCGTACATCGATTACCGAAAAGACCACGACAACATTTTGACAAGGCAGCCAACCATGGCCACTCGGGTGTATCGCCTTCCGCAGCTTTGTCATCAAGTTCCGGATCTGAGGACCCTCTTCCTACCTGTTTGTTTTCCCTCGTTTTTTTAATTATATTTTTACTTCTTTTATGTACTCAAGCACTCCCCCTCATCACCATAAAAATCACTTCTTTCTCAATAAAATCCGGAAGTCATTTTATTTCTCCATTCGGTGGTGAATACTGAATAAATAAATCTAATTTCAGGAGTGACAATTATTTTTTTAAACAACAAATCCAAGACCAGAATATTATTCGTGATTTTTCGCTGAAACTCCAATTTTTTTTTGAATCGCTCTCAAAGAGTAAAAAATTATCAGAAAATTTTGTTTTTAATTCAATTAAATTTGGCACAAAAAGGTCTTAAAATAATTCAAGCGTTCGCGAAACGTGAGGATCCGATAACATCCCCAATCCCCAAATTATTTTCCTCCAAATAATCGATAACCAATCGATTGCAAAAAAATCAAAAATTATTTCCCAAGAGAACATAATTTTCTCAGCCGCAGAAAATCATCGGTACAACCTAGAAATTGCCTCGAGGAGGGGTTGGAGACGGTAGAATAGACGCACCGAGGTATAACTCGCGGTGGGAGAAGGGGGGGGGCTTTCGGCCACTTGAGAGTGCTCGCCGTTTCCCTTATTCCTTCAATCAACGTCAGCTGGGGAAATGTCTAGTGTGTACACTGGGCAAATACTCGCGTGCCCCCGCGCCATTGGCTGCACATATAGAGACCAATGACTACATCATCCCAGCACTACGAGAATGATGATGACTGCCGTTGAGACTGAGGAGGAAATCCTGAGGGTGATGTTTTTTTTTTTTTTTCGTTTTTTCATCTTCTCTTCTCATTTTTTTTCTCTCTCCTTCTCCCCGAGACTTAGTCATCCTATTGATTTTTTTTTTAATTTTTTGCAGACACAATGGTTATTCGTTTTTCCGTCTGTCTTCACTTCCGTTCTCGTCTGCGGATGCCATCTGCATCTTCCGTCGATGAATTCCCGTCGAGTTATTTTCAACATTCGCTAATAATCTCCATTGAAAATTAAGAGGTCGGTCTGGGAGGGGGGGACGTGCGTTAATGAAGAAGTAGGAAGGAAAAAAAGACAGAAACCGGATACAGGAGTTATCCATCCATCCATGGGTCACCCAAACGAGCCTGTTTAGACGACTTCAAGTTAACCCAAATTGACTCAATTGGATTAACCGCGTGGAGGCATTATCCGACACTTGGGAACCTCCGCGCAATTTAAAACGCACGTCAGCAAATAGTGCGACGTTTCTGCGTCAGCTTCTCATGCAAATTATCATTACGCTTTTTTGGTGTTGTTGGTGTTATTTTTTTCCCCGAGAGGAGTCATTTTACGAGCTGGGGGAATTCAGGGCGAATTGAGGCGCCGGATAATTCGGACGGAGGAACTCGGATCGTCGGCTTCATTTTCATGAAGCGACTGAATTTTATTTCCACGGAAAATAAATTCATCTTTTCGCGAGGGCTGTTGATTCTAATGCCGCGTCTGTCTACGATAATTAATTGAGGATGACTTATTGATTATCGAGTGGGCGATTGGATTTTTTTTAGTGGCGTAATTAATTTGTGGTTGATCAATTGACCAGAGACTTTGAAAAACTCGACGAAAAAAAATTGAATCCGCGGTCCCTGGCCGCGATGAGCGCGGCAAATGGCCCGAATCCAGACGTGTCGACGTAGAAAAAAAGAAATTAATAACAACTGGCTCCCCCCCGCGGAAGTTAAATCGACAAAACCGTTCCCGATTTAAACGACATGATTCTATCACCCATAAAATACATTTTAACAAGACCAGTAGAATGCCGAGATTGGAGTGTCCGCTTCTTGGGTACTCTGCTAACCCTCCTCCATCTGCAAAGCCCTCCGTACATGTAGTAACACGTTCCCTCTTCATCTCGTCAGATCACCGCTCTCGATCCTCTCCTCATATATGGATCGTCGGAAGTCACCTTCCTCATTATCATACCAACTGGAGCCCAAGCGCAATCCCGGTTACACTCAGTGTGTATAGGCGTACGGGCCACAGCCTTCATCCTGTGCCCTAGTCACTTGTACAAAACGATTGGTGATCAACCCAAGAGTTGATGATAAAGCTACAAGGCTGCGGATGGGATGAGAACAGTTTTGTCGAAGTTAAAAGCACGAGAACCCCTGGGTTGGGGGCACATATGGGGGACAAGACGCAAGTCCATTACACTCAATCACGTCGTGATTGGCTCAAACGATCGAACGAATACACGGACTTGTGTGCAATGGCTTATTTCGTGTCGTCGGGGAATTTATTATCACCGGCTGCTCTGCGTACGATAGAAATTTTCTTGAAAATTCAACGTCAAATGCCGGGGAATTTTTTTCTTCGGAAATTTAACATTCATTCGACGAGGAGAATTCTCAAGCCCGTTGGACTGATTAAATATCATCCGTGGAATTAATAATTAATTAGGCTTGCCGTGACGAAAATTGACGGGAATTGATTGAGTTGTTTGAATTTTTAGTAAATAAAAAAATCAACACAATCGCTTGATTAATTATCCAAAATTCCGCTGTCTTAATTTCCCTCGAAATGTCGCGCGTCCAATTGAATTTTCCCTTCCCCCCCATTAAAATATAATTTACGCTCTCACCTTACCAAAGAAAAAGTGCAGTTTCCCAGAGGCTTCCACTCCAATAATCCGCAAATGTCCCGAAACTTTGGCAATTGAATGTAATTAACCAATTCCAGACGCCATTGACCACCGACGAAAAAAATCTGGGTTCCTCATTTTTTCCAAGCATCCGCACGCCACTCCGATATTGCAGACAGTGCAGAGACTGCAAGCCCACCTTGGCAAATTGCCATCAAGACTTTTCGCCAACGGACCGATGATAATAACGTCGTAATCCGGGCTGGGATAAAAAGCAACCATCGTCCCCTTTTTCTAGTTATTGTTTTTCTTTCTTTTTTGCGTTCGGGGAAACTGCACTTTTTACCAATATGTTGGCATCTCCGAGCGAGCGTCCGTTGCTGCGGTATAAACTGCACTTCTGCTACCCCTCAGCGAGAAAAGTAGCCATGCTTCTCAATAAAAGAGGTGGACTATCGAGTGCTGTGACTGTATCGTCTTCTGGTGTACTGCCATTAAGTTGAGAGTATACCGGCTATTTTCTCGATTATACAGATCATTCCGGGCTAGATATGGGTTATTAAAACTCTAGAGAGGCAAGTTGAGGAAAAATTGTGGACAGAGTAAAGTAGTCGGGAGAGAAATATCATTTTAACGTCAATTTACGAAAGAAAAATCTATTACATACTCGGCGTAATTTTTTCCTGTAAAAATTACCGCAAAATTCACAATATTTAACAACAATTATATTTATAATTTATCAAAATCCTCCTGAATAAAAATTCTCGATTTTTTAAAATTTCAACAAAATAATTATCAGATTTTTGAATATTTTTGATGAAATATTAAATTGTCGGTAATTATTAAATTATTGTAATCCACAAATGGAAAAAATCGAGTTTAAATGTCCCAACGGAGGCTCTTAACCCCAGGCAAAATATGTTCCGGCTGTGAGTCGCGATGAGACCCTTTTTTGTCGTCCAATCGTAAGATCAAAAAACCGTTGGAGCCCCAGTTATTCCTCCAACTGGTTTTTCGTCTTTAAGACGTCGGAGGGGGGCCCCCAAGACGTTGAAGACTCGAGCCACAACAATGGGGGCAAGGGGGAGCCCCTTGAGGAGGCCGAAACGTCGGTTACGCCTCGGCACGGCAGCTGGCACGCGCCTCGTAAAAAATAAGCGAAACGACCAAGGAGCAAGGCGTCACCTCCTTACATGATTCTTACCTTCTACGGTGTATACACATACCACCCTAAGGCCTTTCGAGGGAAATTACTTGATGCCGCTGTGGGGATATCTATACCTGGGCATTTAAATCGAAGGGGAGCTCTAGGAGCGCCGAAAACGTGACACCTGAGGGGACCCCCGAGATCTTGCATTGGCGTAGGGATTTCGAATATTTTTCTTCTGCTCCAAGACATCCTCCGAAGGACTTCAGTGAGACCGTGAAAAAAAAATTCCCTTAATTAATTCCTTCTGAACTCAAATCTCAACTTATTACGTCCCCAATCGGCGAACACGTCATCAGAAAATTAATTCTTTAATCTAAATAATTTAATAATTAATTGAGCACTTCGGGGATTTTTTTTTCGATCCCAGAAATCTTTACGACATAAAAGGGGATATTTAAAAAAATGAGGCGTCCAAGGATTGATTGGATTTGATATTTAAATTCTCGGAGTCCACTTTAATGAGACGAGGCCTTTATATCTCATCAGGGAATATCGGGGCCGACGCCATTGAGGGCAAGGACCGTTGTACCTACTTCCTCTTCCGTATGACTCCGAAAAACTCCAAAGGGCGCCCTACGATTTTTTTTCCCTCTCCCTCGAGCCAGCTTTCAATATCAAAACGTTGGTGTTTCCCACAGTGAACAAGTCATGGGAATTCTCAGATCGAAGAGGGGAGAAGGAAGATACCTTTTCGGAAAAGTTCTCCGGAGGAGATTTGCAGACGTTACGAGGGGTCCCCCTCCCAAGCACCTTGGGAAAATTCACTGACTATTTCGTCCGTTGAGGCCCATTGCAGCCATTGTATCCACAAAATTCACCTCGATGATTCCCCAATCTTCCCCTTGGGGATATCTGTCTCATCAATTTGAGGAAAAAAAAAAAATCGGTAAAGACCCACAAGACGAGAAAATCCGTTACAAAATCCAATTGGCGGGAAAGCTTTGCTATTTAATTGAGGGGAATAATGATGTTTACTGATCATTACCAATGACCATAAAAACAGAGTTAAATATTTAACACCAATTAGTTGTTCAATTTTTCACTGATAAATCGGTAAATAAATCCCCCTCTCTCCCATCCCCCGAAGTCAGTTTATTCGAAATTGAGTCAAACAGTCGTTCCGGGATGCGGTGAAACTGAGTACAAACGTTAATAAACGATCTGTAAATTATGAAAATTATCCATTGATACAATAAATACTAGTGGGTGTGAAATACCTCCATTAAAACGAGATAAAACATCGACTGAGTTCACGTGACTCCAAACCGGCCCTCCCCACCTCAAAATTAGCCGCAAAAAAAGTGAAAAAAAAAATCCGCCAATTTCATAATCTCAAATGACATTAACAAGCCCTGACTGACGACCGTAAAATCATATCAAACAATTCGCCACCAATTAATTGTTAAATTTTTCCTCATTAATCGGCAAATAAATTCCCACGTTAAATCAGTCGACCCGAAATTGAGTCAACCAGTCGGCCCGGCATACGGCGAAACTGAGTACAAACGTTATTAAACGATCTGTAAATTATGAAAATCATCCATTGATACAATAAATACCAGTGGGTGTGAAATACATTCATTTAAACGAGATAAAACGCCGAATGAGTTTATCTACATGATCCCGAACAACGAGCCATCGGTGCGAGATGAATAGACCGTCAGTTTTCACAAAATTGGAATAAAATCATAGCAGAAGCGAATCGACAATGATGAAAACACAACATGCCTGGTATGTTGGAAAAAGGAAAACAGCAATAATGAAACGAGATATCCATGTTTGAATGAGCTTGGATGCTCGTTGAATTAACACGATTAACCGGCGATTAATAACGCATCAATTGACGTGTGGTTGTCAACTTGTTGCTCATAATCAGCTCGTATTCGCCACAAACAGAGCCGAGGGGCAGGGGGGGCTTGTGAGAGAGTTGAAAAGGTCACGCATGTATTCATAATACAGTCGCATCGATTATTTCGAGTGGTTATGATGTATCCAAATGCAGAGTCACTCGAAAATTCAGTCCTCCCCACGTTACGTTGACTCCCGAGTGAAGCGGATGTTACGATAATTTTATTACTCAGCACCCCCACGAACAGTTGTTGCTAAATGTATGGGGAAAGGCTTGAGGGATATTTGAGGGAGGGAAAAAAATGAAATAACGATGGACATGGACTGATGATCGTAGGTGGGTTCCCAGGCCCCCCAGCAAACAATTGCCCACATGACATTCGTGGGGGGTTGGAAATTCCGATGCACATGCCACCCCCGTTGACTTGTGCGTCAGATGGAGGATTCGAGGTAATTCGTTATTTTGAGTGACTTGAGGTAGTTTTAATAGGTTCATTGAGGTGTATTTTTTTTTTACGTATCAAGAAATTTATGGAAATATGGAAATGACGGGAATTGATGGATAATTAGTTAATTGGTGACGAGAATATTATTGCCCGGCTGTCGATAATTTTGAAAGCGATAAAATCATTCGGTTCTAGTGAACTAGAAATTTTTGTTTTTCGTATTCTCTCGACGAAAATATCGCCGGCAGGAGGTGAAACGAATGTACGACGAAATAACTCCGCATTTGGGGACGGAGATTTGACGTACGGGGTTCTAGGTTTGTGGCTCTTCCCTAGACCCTGTATACGTTGGTCGAAGCAACAGCTGAGCGGGGCTTGTAGCACCTGCTTCGGCGATAGAGTTCACCCCCTCGGCACACGCCCACGCACAATACTGTCATCAGGAGGAGTATCGATGTACCGTTTATCGGCTCGTATCAGCCCGACTACGAACGAGGTTGAGCTTTGTATCCGGTGTTATCAGTGTCACTGCAATCATAATTGCCGATGGAAATGATAAGCCGAGTCTAACGCCAATAAGAAGACCCCGGGCATTTTATTTTCGTAGAAAAGACTGAACGAAAAAATAAATAATAAAAATTGACGCTCGAGGGGAGAATGAGTGCCGTGTGGTCGAGACATATGGCCCGAGATAAGAACTCACTTTTACCTGGGGAAACTTCGAGGGGGGGCATGAGGGCAGCCTTTCTCTTTCTCTCTAGGTGAATGCTCCCGTGCGTGGGACATACGGGGACTCTAAAATCTACCGGATATACTCCCGCAGCAAGCCCTCCCTCTCTCTCCCCCGCCCCTTCCCCCGCGAATTTCTAGACTTTTTTCATCATTTTTGAGCTCTGCCCCGGGGTAATTATACGCGCGAGACGCGCGACCATTCATTCACTCGACGCTTCAACGTTCCTCCCGGGACAGACGTGAAATTCTCACTGTTACGTCGATGGAGTCATCCAGTCTCAATGGGAATCAGTGAAATTTTTCGCCTCGAGTCGTGTCATGGGACGGGGGGAGGGAAAATTAATTAAAAATTTGGGGGGATCAATAATTTTAAGAGCTTGCGAAGTGATAACGATCGATAATCCCATCCAATTATGTTCAATAGAGTCCCTAGAAATTTTTTTATTGCAAATGAGGAATTTAAAAAATCGGAAAAAATCGTAAATCGTAGAAAAACGTAACATCTCAATAACCAATAATTTTCAATACGATAATTCCATTAATCTCGAATAAACCCCTAAGAAACTTGTTCTCACGGTTTCTCCCCTATCGATTGCAACAGTGTCATTCCTCGCGTCTGTACCATAAATATTAAATGCCACGCTTCACCGATGGCTAGCGTCTTGACTACTCGGCAATGCAATAAAAACACCCCCCCGCGAGTGCGACAATGCAAGGGCGACGCTGTTACTTCCAATGTGACGATTCGCGAGGGGCCGAGGGGGAGGGGGATATCGACAGTGGGACTGACACAGACGGAGCCACTGAATAATAAGATGGCAGAGGGAAAAAAAAACATTCCTCGATTTATACTTGGAATCGAGTGTAGCCGCGTAATACTTCGTCACAAGTACAATTGAAAATGAATATGTGAATATACACCAACTGGCTCTTTTCTACCGCCCCCTATCTTGTAATACTTTTTCTTTTTCCTCTTCTTGGGCCAACTATTGATTCCAAGTATGAGTGCATCACCTATCTAGAAGCTGCTTACCAAATAAGATATTTAGAGACGGTAATTTTCTTATGTACAGTGTCTCCTTGCGCGCTCGATCACCCTTCCAGCCCTGAAGACGTGCCCAAAAAAAAAAGAATAAAAAAATTGGATTAACTCGAATGAAATGAGCGGATTGAAAGCGAAATTTTTTTGCGAAATGTTTGAGTCAATTGGAAAAACATTTGTCGCCCTTAGTTTTCAAGAAATTCTCTAAAAAACGAAGACTTCGCGATTTAATTTTCCCCGACTCTATAATTTCCTTGAAAATTCTGAAGTTTCAATGGCGAAACTCCTCGATATTATAATGTAGTACAAATTGACAAACCTCCACCGGAAACTTGAGGCCAAAATCGTTGAGTTCCTCAATAATAAAACCCGCCTGGGAAAAATTACTCCCCCAACCCCTCATAATCATAATTTCCACCAATTTCCTGCACACCTAATGAAGACAACAACCTTCCGGCTATAGTCTCTCCGGGTCGATTAAAACCGGTCGATTTGGGTTAACGTTGTGGCCACAAACAAATGATCGATGTTAAAAAAAAAAAGAAGCCATTTATAAATAGACGTATTGTTTTGTGTTACAGGCGGGATATAATTCGAGACAACGACAAAATCGAGACGAGGGAGCGAGGGGCAGCTAGCCCTTTGGCGAGCTCGAAGGATGCAGCTCCCAGGCGGGAGCACGAGCAGTTCGCATAAGCGTTCAAATACGTGTCAATCATCGACACACGGCATTATAAACGACAGTAAATTAAACATTAAAAAACAACTACAGGGAGTTAATAATCTACCAAACTATCGATGTGGTAGTTGTTGCAACAGTATCGGGAGTGAAAGTGGGAACGGAAACGGCACTGGTCCCGACAACGATTCTAAACCACTGAAGAATCGCAAACGCATCACTAGAAATTATCACCGATACAGAAACATCGTGTATCGACACCAACTGACGAGCCAAAGGTGGAAATTTTGGGATAAGGAATAGTGAATGGATATTATTTTAGTTTTTTTTTCATTTCAACTTTAGTGAAGCACATTGGAGATTGAGAAGACGATAGCAACGATAACGAAGGTGAAAAGCCGAGGTAAAGTGGGGAGACAGGAGGGCAAGGATAGAACCAAGAGAACGAGAAAAAAGTCGGGGTAGAGTGGGTCAGACAAGGTGGATGCGGTGGTGGCACAGTGAGATAATTTAATTATTAATAATTATCAATAGGACCAAAACAAGAAATATTCATTACCTCGAAAAAAGAAAAGAGAA
>JAPYZN010001146.1:0-19091 GCA_030522865.1 Psyttalia lounsburyi
CACACCTAATTTTTTGCAATACCTGCCAAAATTCGCTTTGAGGGGAGGTTTGAGGGCAAAGTGGTTTTTTTGTGTGCGGAGTGCGGAAAAGTCAAGATCTTTTGTAAAGTGAAATTCGAGTGCGTAAAGCGAAGCTTTACGCACGTGTTTCACTTTACGCACGATCTCTGAGTTTTACGCACAATGTGCGGAAAAGTACCACTTTACGCACGAAAAACGGTACCGAAAAGTGAACTTTTTGGGCAGGTATTGCAAAAAAAGTTTTTTTTTCACTTGTTACGAAATATACTATTTAACGAGTGTGAGTGTTTCTAGATCGTGTGATTATAATTCACTACCCCTGACATAATGTCCTATTTTATTATCAAAATAAAATCACGAAAAAAATACCTACACTCGTCTGAACGTATTTTTCGATACAAGTGAAAAAAAGTAGTTTTTAACGAGCCTGAGAGTTGTAATCAGACGAGCTGAAAACTGTTTTCTTCATGTGCATGGAACAATATTTTCCGACAGCAGTGAAAAAAGGGCACTTTTCTTCACTCGTGAAAAAAGGGCAATTTTTTTCACTTGTATCATAAAATAATTTTTTTCAGCGACCATTATTTTTTGTCAGTCCATTCCCAAATCAGCTACTGTTCAAAAAAAAAGGGAAATACATACCATCATTCATGCAAGATTCTCAATTTTCGGAGTTAATTCAGTCGTTATCATCAGCATATTCGTCCAATAGTCATACCCCTCTTTGACGGGATGATTTCCCGCCCATTTACCACACGTATATTCGTAGAAATCATCGCAGGGATTCACGGATTCATTAAGAGAGCTCACCAATTCATTTACTATGGAAGATAAGCTGAGCGTTCGTAAAAAATAGTCTCTGAACAAATCTCCATTATGATGGGACGAGCTCCCTATCAAAAATTCGCGAACTGTCACATACTCAAAAAAAAAAAACAACTCATCAGCTGATTTACAAATTTATTAATCTTTACCTGTCTCCGCAACTGGGATATCTCGTTTCACCGGTAGCGATTGAGATGGTGAGAAAAAAGAGAGTGACAAAATTCTAGAGAAAAATCCAGATTACATTATAAATAAAAGTATAAAGATTTAATTGATTAATTACTTACATTGCAATGGCCCCAAAATTATACACTTTATTATGAAACATCGCGAGGGAAATATGCCAGGATATTCCAACGATGTCACAATTTCGTCTGGCTTCCCACCGATAAACCACATTCTTAAATAATCATTTAACAAGCTCAACTTACCTGACATTGTCCGGCGATTATTGAGAGGTCATACTTTGCAATTGTAATTACTCGACATGGGAAATCGCGCCTCCTATTGTATGATAAAATTTTTTTTTCCATCTCTTGTTTAACTAACGCATTTCTCGAACTGACAATTTTCGATATTTTGGATTTTAAAGTACGGCCGGGTGTCCTTGAAAAGTCTTAATTGACACTGAATACCGAGTGAGGCTGGCGGGGGTGGATATTATTTTAAGGGAGGATTGATAAACCGCAGTCGGAGGATCGTAAACACATTTTTCCCTGTTATAATTCAATAATCAACGGAATATGTAAAATTGCCTTGTCAAGTTCAAGTAATTCGCAGCTGTTTTCATTTGCAATCATTACATCATGATGTAAGGGAATTATGCATGCAGATAATACAAGGTTCGATACAGAAATAAGTGGAAAATTGCTTAAAAATATAATCAAACAATTAGTAATGGATATTGAGGGCCGCTGATTTCGGAATCACAGTTTCTCAATTAATTAGACTAATTAATGATATTGGGGGAAATAATTCATTTGTGAAACTGATGTCGAATGATTCAGTGATTTTGTGTCAACAGTAGTGATGTTATTAATGGATTGAATTTATGAAATAACACGAGTGGCTAGAAAATTGTCAAGTCGACCTTTCAGAGCTTCTGAAGAGGTAAATCTGAAAAAAATCATCAGCCAACGAATGCATTGGATTCAGAACGCTGGCTTATTTAATTGTTTTTATTTTTAGTTTCCTGGAGCCCTGGGTAGCCCTTCTGGGATTTTCTCGCTGTTTTGGGCCCTTTTTTCAGTTTTTTCGATTTTTGGGGAATTTTACGAATTTTGGAAAGACTGTAAAAACGGGTCGAAGAATCATTTCGGAAATTGGCTAGGACCCTGTATCGATAGGAAATGAGCTCAGCTTTCGAATGAGCGCAACCCCAGGGCGCTAGGACCAATAGTTTTTAATCCCCCCATGCGGGCCTGAAGACAAAAGGACAATTTACATTCTTGTTAACCGCTAATTTTTGTCCATAAAGGACCCCTGACCGCACCTGCTGCCCTCTCTTATACTTGCCCGGAGGCCCTGATCGATATCTACTGCAGATACCATGAGATCGATCTCCACCTTACCGACACTCTTTGACCAGCACTCGTTAAAGAATGTGCAGTGCCTCGCTCCAGAACCCTCGGTGGTAAGTTCTCGGTGAAGATCTTCTGATTGACTGGAAAATTCCGCACCAGAGAAGCCAGCCAATCGGAGATCTCAACCTGAACTTACCCGAGGCTTCTCGAGACCTTCGCCAAGAATTGGCGCTATATCTCCGCTAAATGTCCATCAACAAAATGACCATCCGCGCCACATCCAGCAGGCGGCAACGTCGTCTCCCTGAACCCTCGAAATTCCTCCCCAATTCGCCCCCGCCCGCGCCGCCCTGAGCACCTGTCGCCGTATTCGCGCTCAGTTGCTACACTGGTGATAGCAGGAGAATGATCCCAACTGGGCAGCCCCACTCCTCGGATCCAACCATGACTCCATAGCTCCCCGCCACTCAACCCTGAGCCCATTCTCCCACTGTCGCCACCATAGACGTCCTGCCAGCAGTGGGGGATATACCCGCGAGAGCCCTAAGACCAAGCGAATTGCCACCAGAATTTCCCCTCGCGCATTTCAGTGTGCGCGTTGTTGAATCTAGTTGGTTGTGTCCTGTTTGTGCTCCACCTTGGCCATCAAAACTCACCCGACATACTGACAAGGCTGATTTTACAAATCTCGGAAACAAAGGATTTTGCCCAAGAGCTCCCCACTAGCCCCAGTCGTAAGTACTCCAGATTATCAAAATAATATCCTCCCCTCGTAAACCTGACGAGCCATTTCCGATTGAGCTATCACCAGCCATGAAAATACGTCAAAGTGCATTGATAAATCCTTTCCATTCTATCATTTTTTCCAATTAGTCATAGATTTTACTTTTTTTCTTCTTTTTGCAAAGTCGTTGTCTTTGTCTCGTTCGGACATGGAGACCTCATACGAGTGGGTTTTGTTGCTGAGAGAACAGATGTAAGAGGGTATAATTTTACGTCATCCAGGGCTGAATATCACCCCGATTAATCCACAGAATTATCACCCCTGATGTACAAATCCTCACGCTCATCAACGATCATTTCTACTCCAATATGGAGCAATTGCATCGAAGAATTCTGATAAATTTGCGGGAGGTAATTATCCAAGATTTGGATGTTACAAATGGTGTCATAAATCAGCTGTTCGAGGACTACATTCTGAAGGATGAGGACGTTGTTGATATATCGTCGAGGTCAACAACAACTGAGAAAGCCAGAGCCCTCCTGGACATTCTTCCCAAGTATGTATCCCAAAAAATGACAATATCTCGTGCAATACAATTGACGGATCAATGAACTCGTCTTCATTCGTGGGAGGATGGGGCTAACCTTGACAATCATTTCATCTCTCATTCGGTTTTTTTTCCAGCCGTGGCCCCGGTGCTTTTGTCACATTCCAGCAGGCCCTGGCACGTCACTATCCCTGGTTGAGTGCGGCCATGAACAATTCACTTATTTCCAGCAACACTGATGATGTTGACTCGATTGTTGTGAGAACACCAACACTACCACCAGTTTCTCCATTGACAGTTGACAGGAAGCACATGGTATGCTGCCACAATGATAATTTCTCCTTAAATTTAGTAAATTAACTGGAAATTGTTAGTCAGTGGCTGGCAATTCAACATCTGCTCTGAGGAAAAATTGTTTTTCCTCGAGTTTATCTCACTTACGTCAGGATAATTGCTACTTGGTAATTACCGTATATGAGAGTTTATTTACTAACTACAATAGAAGTCGAGAAAAAATTACCATCCGAGTGCAATCACTGCAATCAATTTCAACAATTCTGAAGAAGCCCGTCCTCGAAAATGGAAAATTCTGACAGAAAATCGATCGAACCGCAATTTTCAATTGTTGTCTCTGACGTCCGCCCAATTATGGGCCTTTTGTCTTTTATTTACTCATTCTATTCACGTATTTATATATTTATTTGTTTATTTAATCGTATTTATGTAATAATTGACTGCCCAGGGCAAATGGTCGAGTTAACCATTCGCAATTTGTTAAAAAAAAATAGTTTTCCCATGCTTCCCGACTGATAACATTTCATTATCTTCTACGATCACCTGAGCGTCAGCGTAATGATTCATTCCAACCAGGAATATCATGAAACCTAATTACCTATTTAATTGTATCCGACGCGCATTCGTCGATCAAACCCACATCATCTCAAATCCTTTCAAAGCGACAATAGTTCCCAAAAATGTAAACAAATTCACTTGTCCTCCTGTTTTAATTAATATTTAATGAAAAAAGAATCTCAAAATAATGCTTAAAAAAAAAATCAGCAATGAATCGCGACGGCAGAATGCCCGGTTGCATGAACATCGGATTTTTATAGATAAGATAAGACAGCTCCCACCTGACACAATGAATTACCCAATATTTCATTACATCGTAATCAGTCAAGCCACGTTTGACCTCTAATTATGTTATCTTTGCCTACCTGACGGATCCTTAAAGTAAGTTAATGTCAACTGACAGCGTTAATTGGCCTAATCCCCGGTAACGAGGAGTTCCTAATTATTGAATTAATTATTTCCCCAGATAAAGCAGTTGAAAACAGCCCTGGGTAGGGTGAACCCAGGATATTACGTGGCCATTCATGGAATGAAAGGTTTCGGAAGATCTCGTCTAGCTATCAGTACCCTAAAAGATGAGACAATGCACAGGAACTTATTCAATGTAACAATCTCAAGATGTTCAATTAAAAAAAACCAATAACATGCCCAACCCCACAATTAATAATCTCCACTTTTTTAGAATGAAATATACTGGATCAGATTTGGATTTACAAGAGAGACATCCCGCCATCCGAATGCCCTGGAGGATGAAATACTGAAGCAGTTGAATAAACTGTACCACCAGATTAAAAATGATCTCTCCATTGTGACCAACGACAACTCAGGCTTTGGCAAGCACGAGTTGGGTGAAATTTTGAAGAAATACTTCAATCACGATCGCCATCGCAATGCCCTCCTGGTCCTGGACGACGTCTGGGACCGAGCAATCATCGAAACATTTGACTTCAGCTGTAAAACCTTAGTAATAACCACGGACATAGATCTCCTGGGTGAACGACACAAGGAAGTAGTGGAGATGCAGAACGGCTTCACCGAGTGTGAGAGTTTGAATTTATTCGCCCAAGTTCTAAAGGTCAGCATCACCGATTTACCCCAAGAAGCAAAAGACATTCATCACGCGTGCAACGGCATTCCCATCCTGATTGACCTCGTCGCCGCCCAATTTTCCGACTTTCCCGAAGCAATGACCGAGGACGGCGAGAGAAAACGTTGGAAATATTACTTGGAATGCCTGCGCAAAAAAGACAGAACAAACAAGGCCTTCGAAAACTTCCTAGACATGCAGGAATCCATTTTCGACATGTGCATCGATCGTCTTCCAGAGCCCACCAAGACACACTACAAAAATCTCGCAATATTCAGCGAGGACGTCAACATCAGCTCAAAAACCCTGGAGATACTCTGGGGGGAGACAATTGTCGAGGCTGACGCCCGAATGAAGGGCCTCTGCAATAAATCCCTGGCGGCAAGACAATGGAATGACGATTTAAAAACCTACGTCTACGGAGTTCACGATCTCCTCCTCGATCATCTGCGCAAGAATCTAAGCGCCGAACAGCTGTCAACAATGCACAGGGATTTCATCGAGAAATACCGAAACTACTGCAACGGTGATTTTTCAAAATTACCAAAGGACAATTACAGTTTCTCTTACATAGGTCATCACCTGGAGCAAGCCAACATGTTAGAAGAATTTCCAGATCTCTACTTGGACTTCAAGTTCATCTACGCAAAAATCTGCAACAGCGGTATCAACGATCTTCTGATTGATCTGAAAAAATACCGACGTTATATCACTAGAGATTCCTCCGCGATCGAGGCCAAAGTCCTCGACCTGGAGAAATTCTTGAAGGCCCAAGTGAAGATTCTGGTGGAGCATCGCAGACGTGACTGCCTGGACCTGGTGCAGATCGGCATAAATCACGATATTCAAGGTTATTTTCATGAAAGAGCTCAGTGTCTCGCTGAATCTCAACCCATCCACCTGTACTTACGTCACGAGCAACAGCACCGAAGGGAGGAGTATCCCAACGGTGACGAAGTGCCAATCGAGCTAACAACAGTCAACTTCACTGACAATGAAAATCAGATATTACTGGGTAGTAATTATGGAGACGTCATCCTCTGGGACACAAAAAAACGTCGACAATTTCAATTCTGTGGTCACACAAAAAAATCCAAAATTGTTAAAGTCATTGTATCCCAGGCGGGTGACTTCTTCCTCGCCTTAAATGATCAAGGTGTCATCAAACGATTCCTCCTGAACTCTGATAACGACGATGACAGCCATAGCGACGACGATAATCACGTGCACACACCACGCGAAAAGCAAATCTCATACAGCTACATTCACAAAATTGTAGAAGACATCAGCTGCACAACTTACAGTCTAGATGATAAATATATAACAGACCTAACAGACATTGCTCTAAGCCCAGATGACCGTAGATTGGCTGCAAGCACAAAAAAAGGCCACTTTCGTGTCTGGGACATTGGTGGCGCCATTTTGTGCACCGGACACGTGAAAAATTCATCAATCGATCGTCTAGCATTCACCCACAAAATACCATTTTTATTCTTCGTCGACGCTGAGGCTGAAGTTATCACAATTTACTCACCCTACAGAAATGATTACTACGATTACCTGACAAGCTACCATCCCATGAGAAATACAAGTGAAGGTATCAAGAGATTGCAAGGAAGAAAAGCCATTTACTTCAGCGAAGTGAAGATTGACACGGATCGTGTGGATAGCCGAATTCAAATGCTCTTTATAACAAACTTGGAGATAATAATAATCCAGTGGAATTGTACAGATGATAATCAGCTGTCAAATCCTACAGCCAAGTTCAACCTTCGCATTGATCCTGAATTGAATCCAGGTACTGAGTTTACAGCTGCAACACTGACACATCAGGATGAGCACATCGTAATTGCTGATTCTGAGGGCTTCATCAAGGTCTACCACATTTATAGTACCTTCACCCCAACGGCAGTGTATTCTGGCAAAGCCATCTCCATAGACAGTTACAATCTAGCCAATGACACCCACTCAATCATTGCAGGAATGAATCGTCTGATTTACAAGTGGCCATTCCAATGTGAGCCCGATTTACCTCAATCCGTCAGAATTCCCAAGTTTGATGCCCTCATGAGACCAATTAATCAGCCAGACATTGTTGTTCAAGTGATGGGTAAAAAAATTCTCGTTTACGAGGGACATGAATTAATAGCAAGCACTGAAACATCCGGTGGTGGTGACATTATTGATCTTGGCATCTGTCAAGATGGCGAGCGACTAATGTACGTGCAGAAGAAGGGTTACCTCTCCGAGTTCTCCTACGAAATAAGAATATTCAATTACAGAACCAACGACGATAAGGAAATCCACAGTTTCAAGAAGTACAAAAGCCCTATCAAATTCCTCCAAGTGAATGGATCCCACGTACCAATCTGGAAGCTTGAACATAATGAAGAATGGAGTCTCAAGATTGCTATGCAATCGAACATTTGGGAAGAGGCTAAAGCCACTGGAAACGTCATAAATCTCCACACCATCGGGGACGAGTACGTCGTAACAGTAGCCGATACTGGAAAAATCATCATCTGGAAGGTTTTCGAAACAGCCTGGACTAACATTTTTAATATCCAAGGAAATCACCACGCCAATATTTGCTTCAGTACCCTCAATTTACAGGAAAATATGCTCACTTTGCTCAAAACCACGGGAGAGATGATTATTTATAATATCGACAGAGAAAATATGTGTATGAGGGAGCGTGTGTCTAAGAGTTACGGCAAGTCATTGACTTGCTGTAGTTATTCACCTGACGGAAAGTTCCTGGCTGTAGGAATGGACAATGGCTTGATAAGTGTAAGTACAGACTGTCCAAGCAATTTTGATTTCCCTTCTACGCAAAAAATTTGGGCGTTGAAAAAACTGTTAAAACTGTTGAATTGTCTGTTGTTCTATTAACATTGTTAATATATTATTCCCCAGATTTACGATATCGATTTGAACAGGCTCTATGGAGAGCTGGACCTGCACTGCAACTCAGTCCTTCAACTCCACTGGGCACCAGAAACCATAGGTGCCCCTATTCTCCTGTCAGTGACTTGTGATGATATAGCCTGGTGGAATATAGCCCTCCTCAATGACGAGAAAAAAATTAATCGTCGTAGTCGTACTGGTATACCAAAGAGTTCAACAACCCCAACATTCGGACTGAGTCCTCGTGGTAGTATGAGATTGTCAGCGAGTCAATCGGCCTCAGCTATCCTGGCACTCGCTGAGAAACTTGAGAATAATGGAATTGGGGTGACAGGCGACAGCGATGACGAGAGGACACGTCAATTCTGGTGCTCTAAGGTTGCTAAATTTAGTAATAAACCTGGTCTACTCGGCCTAGTTCAGCTGCCACACAGCTGTCAGCCGAAGGTATGTGTATCGAGTGATTTTAAGAAATTCCTACTTGTCGATGTTCACGGATCTACCAACACTTATAACCTATTTGGACTGTGATTAAGATGATCTAGATTTTAGTAGTGAATGGAGAATTATTGATAGAGTTGAATTGTGATATTGCAACTCTGGGGGGGGGGAACATTTAGGAATGGGGGAAATTCTGGAGTATCCATCCATCAGAGAATAAAAATTGTTGCAATATTCTTCATTCCTAGATGTGTTTACTCAATAAATAGCAATATTTGGAGAATAAAGGGGGGGGGGGGGGAGAAAGGGAAAGAAAGAGTTGAAGGAAAAATAAGAAAGTATGTAAATTCAATTAACTGCTCTCTGAGCCCTAATTTCGCGATTGAAAGAAATAAGATGGATCCACTACATCTGGAAATATCGGGAAAACTTAATAAAAATAATTAGTGAATTATTTTATTCCTCTTAATCACGAAATTCAAGAACAAAAGAGATATCAGAGGTATACCTCATGTTTTACGTGAAACTATTATTTCAACTTTTTGTATTGATTTTATTTCGATAAATTTTTCATAAGTCCATTGACCTCTGAGAGATCACTTGGACTTATAATCATGTGCTAAAGATAATCTACTAGTATATTTTGTACGTAGCTTTTCAAGAAAAAAAAAACGATAGCTACTTATCTCTCAATTATTCTGTACAAAAGTATGTGCCTTAGATAATTATGAGAAAAAAAAAACAAACAAACAAAAAAACAACGGGGAATAATCAATCTCGAGTAGTCCATTTCATGTTTTTCATTATTTTGCACATATTGTTGCCCAGCTATTGTACAGTACGTAATTGTGCATTTATGTGGTGAAAAAATAATGCATTTATTTTACTGGTATTGGTACTGAAAATTACCAGGGTCTCCCAGGATCTCAGATATTTTTTAATTATCGACCCGTAATTACTGGAAATTATTTCATTCAACGTTCGAGCCATTAACGACTAGTAAGCCATAATAATAAAATTAAGTAATTAGGGAGGATGAAAGAATGAAATTATGATAATGTAATTATCCATTTCGATTAATTTACAACGAAATATTTTTTTTTTTTCACGGTAATCTATGGATCATATTCTTTCATAATATATATATATTTCATTTAATTTTATGACTGTATTACGCTCATTTCTAATTCACTAATTCTGTTCTAATCAGCAGTAATCAATACTTGAATTTGTGTCAGTTGATAAGTTCTACTTTGTCTTAAATATCCCGTATTTTATCATAATTTTTTTACAACATTTACACTCTTCCATGGCATGCAATGCAGTATTAGGTAACTATTGATGAAATTAAGTGTCAGCTCAATGCTTAGACAGGATATTCCATTATTTTAATAACTTTACTATTGTTTTATTAAATGTTAAAGTAGTGTCAAAATATTTCTCCGGTGCCACGAACTATCGGTGCAGGCGAGAGTATGAAATGCAAAAAAAAATATCCCTCTTACGATTTTTCAATGATTATTTAATTAAAAAAAACATCAATAGATTTTAATTATTCTATCCAGACCAGGATGGCTGCATTTTGTTTCACAATAGAACCCAAGAAAAAAAATTATTTTACGCCGACAAATATACATTTAATGACTATCAATCAAAATTAAATAACTCTCATTAGAAGTCTCAACAGTGTCAACAGAATTCCCGTAGAAATCAATTAGAATTTAATCCAATCGCTAGATCAAATGAATTCATATTTCCACTAATTATATCACGCAATCGGGCCTAGTGTAATAAAAAATTGTACGTATGATTCATAAAGTTCTGTAGCCGATTTTAAAAATATTAATTCTCTGAACTCATTGTATATCATCAAATTAATATAATATTTTGAATTATCAAATTGTATATTTTATTTCATCGTTACGAAATAAATTGGTTATGAATAAAAATTTTTTTTTCACCAAAAAAAAATGCCTCGACAATTTATTTGCCAATTCTCATTAATGTCGTCGGCAATCAGGGGGCACGGAATTATCGAGTTTATCGACAAAATTATTCTTATCTTTGTCGTCTTATCCAGCCCCAAATCACGGAGTCATTAGTGACTTTGATAATCGCGGAAGGCATCACAAAAAATCCCCAATCAAATGCGGAAGTTCGAGCCTTTGTCAAAGTCAATGTTGTCGCAGTGCACTTGGCACACGTTAATCCGCAAAAATAGAGCGATCAGGCTGAGAATAAATGCGAGGTAACGCTATTTGGCACGAAACAAGTCATCTGGTATTGAACTGTAGGCCAATGTCAGACGTAATGGTAAACATCTTTCTCATTTCCTAATCTCGAGTTCGCTCATAATTCGCAATAATCTAAAATTCTTTTTAAAACCCTTTCATTAAGCTCCTCTAATTATCTGAGATGTTGAAAACATTGAGGGGATAATCATGCCTCAATTAAAATTAATGAAGCTCACCGAGACGTTAATTGTTCATCTGAAAATTTTGTTCGAGCAAATTCTGAAATCCAAAATTCCAGGAGAACTCCACAATTGTCCTTCCAATCTCGACTCCCGATCTTTAAAATGTCTTCAACTCTCCAAGTAACAATTTTTCCTGTTCATAATGACCCCACCGCTGGACGTTTAAGACAAATTGAAAAATTGACGGGGAAATTATGCAATCGTTAACGACTGGCTTACGACGGATTATCCGAACTATTAAATAAATATTGTAAATTATCCCCATGGCATAGTCAGTAATCTTCCCAATTTCGGGTGTCTATAAAAAAAAAGTGAACTACGTCTGAATGAGCCTAATAAAGTCCTCCGAAGACCCCCAACCAATCAACCAATAATCCCATCTCAAGCCGTCAATCTCTCGTTGCCCCAGCCTCCAATCCCAGAAGCTAGAGACGAACGAGGGAATGGCCCTCTGATCGATGTGGTGGGGGGCCACGAGTTTCCCACTGAAGTAAACGTAACGAACGTCATTCGCTGTTGCCCAGTGGCACGACACGTCTCGCTCTAGCTTCCTCATTCCCTCAAAAAAAAAGAAACACGTGACACTGCAAAAAAGCCCCGGAAGTGTGTCCCCCAGTTGAAAAAAAAAATGTCGTTGGTGTACAGAAATTCCATGAAAGCAATAGGAAAATTCGTGCCGGAGAAGCTCCAGCCCATGTGGAATCATCCAGCAGGTGAGTCCCCACATTCCATTCATCACTTTCAACATCAGATTAAACAATGGGAAATGATTCTCGAGGATTTCACAATTCCCACTTATTTTTTCCCCTCACATTGTTGTATCGCTGTACACAGCTGTTGGTCCCCCCCCCTCAGTAGCAGCTGAGCCAATTAGGTCAAGGCTGAGAGCAGTCCACATTTTCTGCTGAATAAAATACCAAGTTCACACTCCGGAAGATCTTTTATTTTTCATTTTCACTCATCCCTCGATTTTCCTGACCTTTCCACCAATAATAATCCACGCAATGACATTTTTAAATGTCACCAATGCTCATTATCCCCAACAATTAACAGTGAAATGCTGGAAAATCAATGGTACAAGCCCTCCACCTGGGGCGCACGTGTTCTATCGATTGGTGTTTGCTTTCAGGTCCGCAGACAATTTTCTTCTGGGCGCCGGCATTCAAATGGGTCAGTAGACGGTCTAGGATTTTTTAAGATCTTCTTTCCAGTGAGATTGCCCGGATCTATGAGTGATTATGTAATGGGTTTCAATTGTTGTCTTGCAGGGGCTCGTCATGGCGGGGCTGGGGGATCTGTCACGGCCAGCTAGCAAAATATCTTTGGGCCAATCAATGGCGCTCGGGGCTACTGGACTCATATGGACGAGATATTCTTTGGCTATTACACCCAAGAATTATAGCCTCTTCTCTGTTAATTTGTTTGTCGCTTTCACGGCTCTATATCAAGTGTCTAGAGCCATCAAGTGAGTAATTTCCTGATTTATCTGATTCTTAATTACTTTTTTTTTAGAGAATTGTCGTTTTTACTCGAAATTTAACTCCGTTTTTAACTTCTCGGTAGGAAATTATCGCTTGTTTTTCTTTAATTTATTTTTTATATTATTATTTTTATCTGATTTTTAGTTTGCCAGGGGGAAAATTATAAAAAACAAATTTAGGATTAGAGTGTAGAGTCAAGTGAGATGAAATAATTCCGATGTAAAATCTATTTTTACCATTTTTTTGCTGAATCAATGACAAAATTTTCCGAAAATTCAGTGAAAATAAAAAAAAATTATGAACTTTGAATATTTTTGTGATAATTCTTCGTATTTAGCAATTGTAATCCATCAGAAGGCAAACAATTCACGTCAAAATGAAAAGATTTCCTAAAAATATCGTCGCAAATGCCAACAATAAGACCCACTTCCTGCCCGCCCCATTCCTCCATCAGACAAACGACCTTTACACTTGACTTCCCAGCGCCTTTTGCAATAACAAAACATGTGGCATACGAGGGCATCGATCCCCCTCATTCAATCATTCATGACAGACAAAAAAATCGTCTGCTCAGATACGAAAAACTGCGAATTCAAACAGAATAGTCTCAATATTGATTAACAAAGCTGGATATAGAGCCCAGAAAACCAATTAATTCTATTCCACTTCTGCAGAAAATAAAATCAGTTCGGATATTGTAAAAAAAAATTCTCCAAATCGATTGCATAAAAAATATCGAATGAGAATTTCCAATTTCATCGGTTGAAATCCGAGAATTTGGCAAAATTGTTCTGACGTTTTTCATAAAATTTGGCATTTTCAATTGAAAAATATCTCGACATTTCAAGAAATTCGAGTCAATAATTTTTAATTATGTAAAATTCTGCAGTATTTTTGTTATTCATGCATCTCCTTTAATTCCGTTTATTCAATTTTTAATTAATTAATTAAAAAAAAAATTTATAATTCCATTAATTGAATTTCCTTTAAATTATTCTGTCCCTTGTTACAGATACCAGAATGAACAAAAGGCGATGGCCCAGGAGGCGGCCCCATCGGACCTGAGTAGCCACTGATCGAGGAAAAAAATTTGGAAATAATGTACATTCCTAGATAGTGAAATTTTAAACTATTATTGCCGCAGGGATTTTAACGACACACCAGCGTTGAATTAATTCTAATTACCAATTCAACGAGATCGTAAAAATCTTAACGAAGAAGAGAGTGAGTTAAAATTGATCAACCGATCACAAAAGCTCATGTTTAACCCAGAAAAAAGATGCCAATTAAATGCCAAAAAATTACCCAATTAACAAAAAAAAAAAAATTATAAAATTTCTACAGATCATTAACGACTGCCAATTAAAACCCCTCAATTTTACCTTTCTCTCTTCTAACACGAAATAATGGAACGACAGCGGATTATCTGCTGGAGCAATATCACCAGCAGCACTGGAGTCTCTTAGGAATCTCATTATGCTCAATGGAAAATTGTGAGATGATAATATTCCATTGAACCTTTGGAATATATTCTTATCGTGGATTTATCAACTTAGGCCAATGAAATTGTAATTATTAAAACGCTAGCTGTGATACAGATTGAAATGATTTCAACTGATGTAAAATATCGTCGTGTAATCAGTGTATTTTTATCACGCAATACCTGAACGTCTCCTCCCCCCTCCCCAGGTTGACTCGTGATAAGTGCAGGAACAACGTGTTGCTGGGAATGTCGTGAAATCAAATTAGTTGACGCAAAAATTCACGATTCCTCGAGCCTTCGTTATGCAAATCACGCAGATGAGGAGTAGAGATAAAAGATAATAGGGAATTACGTTAGTCAGCTGATATCGTGATCTTGATTTAGATTGTTCTACCTATTTCGAACGTTTTACTTAATTGTTGATAGTCGCTTATCAAATTGTTTCAGTTGTAATTATTACAATTTTGTTCTGCTGTAATTGTGGATTATATTGGCAGCTGGGGGCAGCGTCGCAAATGAAATAAATATTTTTAAATAATTTTAGGAGTACTTTGATTGGTCCCCAGTGATTGTTGACATGTACTGGTTATTAAAAAAATGGATAACGAAGCAAAATTGCAAAATATAATGAATTGCAATTGTCATTGAGATATTGTTATTATGAGGAATTGACTCACCGTTCTGCAGCTCCTGAAGTCGGAAGAATCTCCTGGAAGTCTGAAACAAGAGGGAAAAATTGAAGAGAATTCGTCAGCAGATTTTCCATGAAAAAATTGGTTAAAAAGGGGTAGTTAATACTGATACATACCTCCTCGACGTTCAGGTTTACTCCTGCCGCCTTCGTAGCACTCAGTATTTCACCAAAACACCACTAATCCCAAGCCCATCCTTTGTCTTCCCACCCTGAGCACTTGTAAACAATTCCCTCGATCGATTTTACCACAATTTCAAAACAAAACACTGACCCCAAAACATTGTCTGTCTTTGTCCAACTTATACACGTCCCATCGTCCTCTGGACTTCCAATCAGCCCCAAACCCACAAGGATCCCCCAAAGACCCCACAAAATCCCCCGAGAACATTCGAGTCCCTCAATAAAAAAAGAGAAAATCCTCCCAATCAAATCCCTCTACAAAAATAAATGCTCAAAACAAAGACTCCCATACAGTCCCTCTTCCGAGGCCTCAAAATCCCTCAAAAAATTACCTTCAAAGCCCTCAACCCACTCCCTCTCCCCAGGGCTGCCAAAAAATAGATTCTCCCATTTTTTTTCCAAAAAAGGGAACAATGCCCATCTTCAAGCCCACAGCAGTTCCCAGCCTTTTTGTTTCCCTGGGTAATTCACTGGGGATCTCCCCTATCTCAAAAAATGTCTGCCATCCCTCCACCAAAAACAAAAGACCTCCATTGTCTCGATTGCCGGCAAAAAACATTCTAGAACAAAGGAACTACGAGTGCCTCCATTTGTTTTACAGCCCCTGGCCCCTCCCGGGCTCTCAAAATTTCCAAAAAAATCCCTCAATCCCACCGTTTCTCTCTCCAGGACTCTCCCAAAAAAATAATTCGCCCATTTTCTGCCAAATTCGTCCCAAAACGCGAACAAAGCCCCACGTCTCTGTCGAGCCCACAGCAGTCCCCAGTCTCTGTCTCCCTCAGTCATTCGCCTGCTTCTCCCCATCGCTGCAGGTCCTCAATCAAAAAATGACAATCAATAATTGACAAAAAACAGTCCAATCCACCCTCCAAGAACATCGAAGCCCCTCAGCCAAAACAAAGGAAAATTGACTCAATCAATTCCTCCCAAAAAATTCCCCAAAACAAAGAATCTAACACAGCCTCTTACGGCCCCAATTTTTACCTCGTTCCCTCGTCCTCCCGGGCCCTCCAAATCCCCCAAAAAATCGCTCTCAGAGCCGTCAATCTCTTCCCCCTCACTCCCAAGTACTCCCAAAAAATTTCACTCAGCCTTTTTCTCCCAAATTCACCACAAAAACCGAACAAAGGCCACGCTCTCTCTCTAGCCCACGAGAATTCCGTCTCTCCGTCTTCCTCAGTAATAACTGACTCACCCCACGCTCCGCAAACGCTAATCGGTCATCTCTAGTGCGAAATCCCTCCGCAGGGGCGTCCCGGTCGTCATCGACTGACTGCGCACTTGCAGCGGCGCACGTCTCACGTAGAAAAATCAAAGGCCCAATGTGTCCGTAGTTCGTGAGCCTGGAGTCTCGAGAGCACATCGTCAATGTTTCTAATCTCCATCTCCGTAGGTTAAACGTGAATTCCAAAGTACCTACAACACCCCCCGGAGTGTCAGAAAGAAAAATCCCCCTGTCTCACTCTCCAGTGTCACCCAGTGTTGAAGCCACAGAATAAACAGTAAAAATTCATTAATCGTCCCCGGACAATTTCCCAATCGTTGAAAATGTTCTCCGGCTTAACGAATCAAGTGTCCAATTGGATGGGAAAGAAGGGCGAGGAGGGTGGAGAATTGACAGAGGAAAAAATTGCATCGCCGTCGGTGGAGACTGAGCTGGACCTCGAGAAAAAGGACAACAGGTAAACCCATCATCCTACCACCCAAATTAATTGTTCGTCGATAAAAATCAATGGACGACTGAAGGCCCTTGTCAACCTAGATCACACGACAGATGTCAATTTTCACCTGCGACAGCAATAAACTACACGATGAGAACATGTGTCCTCGTATCATTTGGTTATTTACATTGGATCAATTACTGGAGGAGACATTAGAAAAAATTGAGGGGGACAAAAATGCCTGTGGGTGTGGGGGAATCATTTCACTTATATTTTCCTCATTGACTTTCTTTTTTCATTCCCTCCTTTTATTTTCTTTTCGTGTGTGGGCTCTCCAGGGGGGCGATAAATGGAGACTAGTTGCGTTGGAGAATTTATTTTTTCTCGTTATCGAAAGGTCGGAGGAATTTTTCAGGGCTTTTTTTTTAATTGTGGGATTTTTTTATGGAGCAATAATCCCTCTTTATTTGTCCTCAACTTCATTGTCGCTGGATTTTCAGGGAAGAATGGAGCTTTATCCGGGTGACAAACAGAAATGGAAGTCAGGGGGTGAGCTAGAATCTCCGAGAAATCACCCCTAGACGACGACAGCCCTGTGGTATTACGTAAAAAGCTTCTTCTTGGGAAGTGGGAGGGGTTAACAATGCTCGAGGAATCGATTTATCATGCTCTCTCTTTCGATTCAGGGGCTTTTGTTGGTGATGACTATTGATGTCAAAGACAGAGGCATCACTGAGGCTAGGGGTGCATTTTCTTCCGGGGGAATTAGAAGGGCTTGCACTAGGTACATTGAGAGCTAAAATACTTTTGATGAGGAAGGCTTGGCTGGTGAGAGGTTGCTCCTGTTAATTTTTCCTGCAACTCTACTTGCATTTTTGGAATTCTGGAAGAAAATTGTGTGAGGAAATTCGGGAAAATTCATAATTTGGGAGTGCAATCATTGGTTGGGTTGTCGATTAAAAAATATTCCAAGTCGAGACATCTTTTTATAAATTATTTTGTTGCCTTACCAACAGGACGAATTGTTTCACGACAATCAGACGCTGATGGAAGAAGACTTTCGTCGTCAATTCGAGCGTATGAAAAATAAAAAAATAACCTCAAAATAACATAAATTACATGAAATTCTAGGAAACACAATTTCTAGAGATAAAGACACAAGAAAATTCTCCTGAGGGAAGACAATCCCGTTCTCTTCAAAGACTTCTCAACGTGAGAGAGAAATTGTTTATTAGATTCCACAATTTGTTTGGTTGGTAAGAGAATATTTTGTTTTGTCAAGTCAATTTTATTTTTATAAAATAATTCTTTCTCTCTAGAAATGAAATTGTTGGATTGCCTGGAAATTTTTACAATTCTTTCAATGGAATTCTTTGAAAATGGGGGAAAGACTGGAAAATCGAGGGGTAACGATTAGCTGGGGATGAGTGCGCCATTAACATTGTCATGTGCATTGGTATCTCATTATATCGATCTCGGGGTGAGGCAAAATACTGCCGGCTCCTTGCCACCAATGGCACGAGTCGTTACATCTGAGTAAGCCCGATTACTCATTCTCCATTGCTGAAAGTGGCTTCTAATTAGCAATGCACTCTTCGTCGGGTCGTAATTATTCCCATTGCTCCTGTTATTAAAAAAAAATAATATCGAAGAGGTGGTCTTTTTCCAGCGATCGTGGAGAGGGATTTATTCGTCTTTTATTTTTTGGTAATTGAAGTAATTCATAATCAGAATTTTATTCGTTGAATTCCTATTCATTTCCTTCCAGTATTCTTTGCAGTGGAAACTTCAGTTTTTTTAACATTTCTTGAAAACTAGAGGAGTTGGCGGTTCAAATCCAACGGCAGGGGATTCCTGAGGACATTTCCTGGATGTCTGGAGGGTTGGAGCCTTCCGAGACGATTGAAAATATTTTTTCAAGACTCCTATAGCCCGCGGAGAAAAAATTGATTTCATTAATTCCAGGGGACTTCAGTTTTTTCAATTTCCTTCAATTGCAGTAGCTCCAATTTGAAAAAAAAATATTGTTTATTTTCCTACACTTCCGAGGGGTTATTCACTCCCAAAACTCGTGACATAATGATTTCAATGATTTTATGTGATTGCAGATGATTTCAATTACGAATATAATGAGAGAAACACGCTTACAAATTATCAAAGTAAAATTAATATTAATAGAAAAAAATGAT
>JAPYZN010001147.1:0-18565 GCA_030522865.1 Psyttalia lounsburyi
CAAACCTCCCCTCAAAGCGAATTTTGGCAGGTATTGCAAAAAATTAGGTGGGCAACACGTGCGTATCGCCTTTTTCGCCTCGTGTGATCGCCTAGCACTAGTGCGAAAAAGTGCTACTTTACGCACTAGTTGCACAATATACTATTCTAATCGCAGAATTAGAAAAAAATCAGCCAATGCCACTTGAACAATCCCTTAAGGTCAGGATAAATGAAGAAACAAAAATTAATTTCTTCAATTACAGCCCACGTTTCAACAACAATTGTTTCTCTTCTCAAAGCCTAAACAAAAAAAGTAGAAATAATAATTAGAAATTATATATCACGTGTAAAGTGAAATTTAATTTTCGTTTGTTTTTATTCTGAACTTAAGGGGATTATTAAAATACGATTATAATGAGAATGAGGTCATAATTGAGTTCAATAAGACAAATTTTAACGAATTCCAAATTTAGTGAACTCTGAGGAAATTAAAACAAGTTTATATCGTTTCAAAGAACTTTTTTTGTTTGGAAAATTAACAAAATCTATTTACCAAAAAAGAATTTACTAACTTTTTCGATGAGCTCAATCAATTCGCCCCCCGAAAAAGAACTGAAACTTTAGCTGAAAATTCACCAGCACATCCTGAGTACGAACTCTCCAGCCATTAGATCTTCCCCTAAATATTCACTCGAATTCAAAATGAGATCTCAAAAAATTTCCCAGAAATCCATCAGTCCTCGCTTGCAAACTCCCGAGTTACCATGAAAATTTCAAGGATTTCAGGAACTCCTCCAGGAAGTCTTGATAAAAATTCAATGCCATCTGCCCCTCAAAAATTCCACTAGTGATTGCCTCACGTGAGCATATTGACAGGGCAAATTAATCTCCAGTAATGTAATTTCTCCTGTTGAAGATCGAAGGTCGTCCCGTTGTTTACGTCACCCCTGAGGAGGCAGTGACGTTCCCGGCGGCGGAGAATCTTCGTGCAAATATAATGAGGCTCTCGTTGGAGAGCATCGGTAACGTGATACTCGACTGCAAGAACTTGAAGCGAATCGACGTAACTGTCGCCAAGGTGAAGTATTAAAGAGGGAAAAATCATCCTATATTTGTTTCTTATCCATCCTCTCTCTCATTCTCTACCCCAACCGCCCCCTAAGTCCCCGCCCGCCGCCCCCTCTCGCCGAATATCGACCACCGGTCAAACTAGTTTTATTTCCTGTCTTCTTCGCGATGTATTATACTTCAACATTGGCACAGCATTTTCCCAACAGAATAACAATTGTACGAACTGAAGTTGCTCAATTTCTTTTGGCACATCTGATGCTTTTTATTGAGACGTTGTCTAGAAAAATTGTGGTAATAACGACCGACTGACTTGAATGTTAAGATATCATTTTTATAATTATTATTGTTGTTGCACGAGTAGAGATAGAGTATTAGTCAGTTTGTCAAAATTTGAGCCTAAAATCTCGTTCGGATGTCGAGACAATAAAAAACATGGGAAGAGAATTTAAATTGAATTCCATGGGATTAATGGGATAAATGGGATTAAATGTGGGCCTGGAACTCGAAATATTTAATTTATTTACCTGGGGGACCTTTGATTTCTCGGCATTTCGGACTGTCGGGCTAGACAGCTGAACCGAGATACCCAAATGCTGATTTTTTTTTAGGAAGATGGAGTCGTTTTTCACCTTTTTGAAGGGTGAGGGGATTAGGGTTTTCTACTTTCGTTTTCGGGCCCTTTTGGCATCACTTGCAGGATATTTTCATCCTTTTTTTAAGGAAGATGAGCCCTGGGCAGCCCTTTTTGGTCGTTTTTGAGTGTTTTAAGCCTTTTTTCGTTTTTTTTTAATTTTTCAGCACGTTATCTTCATTTTTCAACATTTTTGAAGGCTGGGGGATTTCTAGGGGTGTCTACTTTCGTTTTTGGGCCCTTTTGGCATCACTTCCAGAATATTTTCAGCCCTTTAGTGACTTTTAAGGCCCTTTTCAGAAATTTTTGGCACAAAATTGCCGATATCTTGAAAACTATCAAGCGTGGCTCCAAAAGTCGAACGGATTTGGAAAGCTGAGGAAATTTTCGATCGATATAGCCCCTCAGATTTCATTTTTAGTGATTTTTTGGACTTTCGATTTTTTTACCCCCGGGGCCCTCCGATTTCAGCGATTTCGGCTGGCTGACCACATTTTCGGCGATATCTCAAAAACTATTGATCCTATCGCCCCGGCGATTGCTCCATTCGAAAGCTGAGCTCATTCCCCATCGATTGAGTGCCTTGGCAAGTTTCCAAAATGACCTTTCCACCCCTTTTTTGGAAATTTTGTACGACGGCTGAAATTCGACATCTTCCAATCCTCCGCAACAGATTCAGAAAAGGATCTTTGAAAAAATTTTTTTTTTTATTCTGTATTTTTTATGCTTTCGTTTATCCCGGAATAAGGATTACTCGTGACGAAAAACTGAAGGGAAAATTGCGATGCTAATCATCTGTCACTTCAAGTGACAAAAAATCAATTGAGAAAAAGGACCCCTTTTTCTCAATTATTCCTCCGAGTCATTTAACAATTTTTATTTTACACTCTCCTCACTTATTTTTCAATGGAGAGTTATTAATAGCAAAAAATAAGTATCCAAATACACGTCTCCCTAGATAAAAAAATCAAAACCAAAGCAATTTAGGTAAAGTTCGTCACACCCGGGCCTTAAATGCTCAATTTTCGTCGGGTCTGAAAATAAAAAAAAATATGGAAAGCGGGACTGAAATGGGCGAATATCTTGAACAGAATAAAATTCAAACTTGCGAGGTTCCGGTCTGTCGATGTGTACCTGTCTTGAACCTCGAGTAGTACTAAGTGCTTGTAAGGTTCGATACTTTGAAGAAAAATAGTGGTACACTACACGTTGAATTTAGATGAACACCTCAAAAGTTCAAACAGTTTAAAAAATTGCTTTTAGAAGAAAAGCGGAGGATAGGAAAATCCCGTACATCTACATGGGGCGTAATGCTACTTTATAAAAAGTGCTTCACTACGCGTTGAATTTAGATGAACACCTTATAAATTGGAGTTTTTTAGAAACTCCTTTACATGGAAAGCGGAGGATGAGAAAAATTCCGACAGTTTTTTGCATCCCCTTCTTCTTTGTATCAACAAAAGAGAAGGTAAAATATATCACGGCATTTTCATCCTTTAATTACATTTATTTATTACCAAGCAAAAGAAGCCGAGTAATTGCAAATTCCACGTCGAGTGTATGAAATAACCGGAGACCAATTCGCTGGAAAATATTAAAAATTGTGTGAATATTTTTAATTTTGCCAGTCATAAAAAAACGACCTCTCGTCTATAGTTTCCTCCACATAAATAAGAATTTATAAAATTTATACTTGTAGAGGAATTTGTGAGAAACAAAAAATGGGCGAGACCCCCAATTTTTCTCCACAATTTTCAATGTTCAATGTCAGCGACAATGAACACCGGACGTTGTAATCAGCAGTAATACTAGAATTACTCTCTGCTCGATGGAGATATTGAAGATTAACGAGATGACTCTTAGGAGGAAGATTTACGTAAATTTATTGGCCACTCAATTACGAGCGCAAGGATAGCTATAGATCATTCAGTCCGAGGGATGCATTATCCCGAACGCCAGTGGATCCATTTATTTCCATTGTTTCTCGCAAACTTTGCTGGATGAGAGTAAATCACATATTCCTACATATATAACTCTCTTTTTTCGCCATTTTTTTTTCCACCCTCGGTTATCCGCGGGCCGGGGGGGGCGAGCTGGGCAGTGGAATATCTCCGATATTATATACTTACCAACGTTTTCGTATGTTTTCAGAATATCAAACTACTCGCTCAAGACTTATCGCTGCGAGGCCAGGAGCTTATTTACGTCAATGCCACCGATGATGTGAATCGAGTACTTAATACCATCGCACCGGAAGTGTCGTGCACCTTTAAAGTCGATGTGAGTGCTTAAATTTTCAGGGGTTTTAGTTAAATGTCAGGGGTAATCACCTGAACAATTTTTTTTTTCGAGTTTTGAAAGTGAAAAAATCCTATGTTTGGAGTTCAAAGGCTCGAAGCTTCAAAGGAATTCGTAAATATGTTGACAGAATTAATGGGAGTTGCAAGATTTCTGAGAGATTTCGTAGGGTTTTTTTCCCTTCTCAAGTGAAATTTCAAGATTTTAGAAAGTTCTCCCCGAATTTCCGCCAATTTTGGAACGTAAATTCGTATGCAATGATTTTTTTTAATACCTAGAATTCTACAGATTTTGTAAATGCTCAACAATGCATTGCGGGTACATGAGTGATTGTCCTCTTGTCTCAATGTAAATATTGAATAAAAAATGTTATTTTCAGTTTACAAGTCTAGTTAACTGTAAGAAATTTTTTAAAAATTAGGAAGAAAGGCAAATATATTTCACAATTTCACTTGAGTATTATTTTCCTCTGCTAGCTAGATTCAATCCTCAACTTTCCTAATTACTAGACGAAACTCGATGCACCTGAAGCATGTGTTCCTCAGTGGTTTCATTAGTCTCGAAGATCCAGTAACAAATTCTGCAATACTTCCTCAAATGAGACTTTACGTGAGTGGAAAGAGACATTAGAGTTGCCACAGGTTCGTCGCAAAAGTTACATTTGTACTGGAGAGTCCTCCGCGTCTCCTGGAGCAAAAAATTATAATAATTTCAGTCGACATCTTCATAAACAATTTAATATTATTTACCGTCAGCCGAGGATGTTCCTCGGGGGCTGGGGTTTTCTGGGATATAAGCCATCTCTCCCCTGGCAACTGTAAAAGAAAAGTAGAAACAACGTGAATACCCGTTGCATTGTGAGAAGATACGGCGACACGATGAAATCTCATGAAATTATGAGAAGGTAAAAATTCCAACTTTTATCTCCTCTCCCTCGGCGTATGCTCAAGTCACCGAGGGAAGACCGTACTCATAGGCCCTTCATACCCGTTTTATTCCGTATATGAAGTCCTTCTTCAACATCCTCTCGCTGATAATACGATTGCACCGTAAATTGTACTTTGAATTGTCCATTCTGCGGCCACTGGATCCGAAAGAAATTTCATCGATCGCTGAATTTCATCTGTTTTCACAATGTGATAACTTCAGATGAATAATGAGTGGAAAAAAATCCTTCCAGTCTTCTAAATAATTATCCCAAAACTTATTTTTCGTTGCGGCTAATTTTTATTTATTTTTGCGCCATTAACTGGATCGAAGAAAAATGAAAACCTGAAAATCATTTTTTTATGCGGCTTTCTTGCGCTTTTAATCTTCCTTTATGAAGAAAAGAACGCCAATATGAAACAATTACACGGCATTCTCCCAAGCCCTACAAACAACTTTGCGTGTGTGACAAAAAGGGAAAGAATATTGTTGGAGCTCCGAGTAAAATTCCATCATCTCACAACGTCGGCATAAAAACGAATTAAACGTCGGTAGTGGATGAAAAGAAAAGTCCCTCCTTCATTTTTTAATAATTATTATGAAAATTATTTATTTGTCAATGAATTACATTCAACCTTATAATAATTCTGTTTACTTTTACAATCTGAAGAAGAGAGCGCGATGTGAGAAAGAGGAAAGATAGAACTGAAAATAAACAACAGTGAAAATATCAGTCAATAATTTGAGTACAAAGAAATCGAAGAGAATAAAAATCAATGAACAACCTGCTGTCATATCTTACTCCTCTACTAAAATTTCATTGCATAAAAAATGTCAATCATTACCCTAAATAAATTCGATTCAAGTATAAATTTTATTTATTTTTTGTTTCTTAAATTCTTTTAATGAATATTTACAGTTTCAATGCACTTCAATCAAACCCACTATTATAAACATTACTTTCAGGCAGCTGCAATTGAAAATAAATTAATTAACCTTCATTCTTAAGGCGTACTATTTAGGAAGGCATGACTAGAAAATTGGGGCTGTTGATTTTATTCACTCGATGAACCATGAGACGTAATATTGCATGCGATTACTCATCTTTTTTCATTGAACAATCATTATTCCCACGCTTATTCGTTTAACTAAGTAATTATATCTTGCTAGGACACATTGGTTTGTCACTTTGCGGCTATTTGTCATTTTTACAAAATCGAATACGAAAAAAAAATAAAATAAAAAAAGCTGGGAAGCTTTTCTTTCGTTTTAATGAATGTTTCTTTAGTTTTTAATCTTCCTTTATGAAACAAAGAATGCCAATGTAAAACAATATATAACATTGTCTAAACCACTACAAAGTACTTTGTGTGTCAGTGTGTGTGTGTGTGACAGTAAAGAATGGAAAAATGTTGGAACGCAGAGTGAAATTCCATCATCTTCAACTTGCAACCTCAGAATAGTTTCCGAATGATGATGAAGTATGTAGGCTTACTTGAGTCGATGTTTCACGTATAAACAAAAACGTAAATCCACTGTAACCTGCGACCAAGTGACCGAGTATGTTTTTTTTTTTTTGTAACTAAAATAACAAGAATACTTTATTCTTTAGATGACAAATGGTCATGACAATTGCACAGGACATTAGCTAGGTCAATAGCTAAACAAAAGTGGTGGTATGCTAGGAGTCTCTGGGGGTTCTTATCGATGAATCTTGGTGTCTCAAGAGAGGTGCACGCTCCTGTCTCACTTCGGGGAGAGTTGCTAATTCTTGCACTGGACTGCGCTGCCATATACTTCTTGTTGCCATTTCGTGGTAGCCTCTTCTCCTTACCTGATTAAATCGCGTTGAATTCACGTTAAATTAGTAATTAAATAACTGATTAGTCAAATTAAATTATGCCATTGCTAATTTCTCTTTGTTACATTTCAGCCCCTCAATTTAAAAAGAAAACATCGATCAAAGTTTCACGAGCTCAAATAAATAGGATCGAACAGATGCCAAATGGGAGAGTGGATTAAAGCGAAATGTGTTCAATGGACAATAACTCAGAATTGGCAGAGTGAAATTTGATCATTTTAAATTCATGTTAAAGCTCTGGTTTTCAGCTTCATAATGAAAGAAAATTCATTGAATTTCACTCGGTCAATCCCCAGTTATTGATAATTAAAATCATTCGATTTTCCTCCAGTCTGGCCTCTTTAAACAAATCTTACTACAATTGACAATAATTCGGAATCGGCAACGACATTGAATAATTTTCAATTCATATTAAATGTCGGGTTTTCAGCTTCAATACGAAAGAAAACTCAATGAATTTCACCGCGGCAATCTCGAGTTATTGATAATTGAAATCGTTCGATTTTCCTCCACTCTGGCCTAGTTAAACAAATCTTAATACAATTGACAATAATTCGGAATCGGCAGAGTGAAATTTCATAATTTTTAATTGATAATAAAGCTCTGGTTTTCAGCTTCAATATGAAAAAAGATTCATTCAATTGCCCTCGGCCAATTCCGAGTAATCGATAATTGTAAACGTTTCGTAAATTCGATCGTAAATTTTTCTCCACTCTCCCCTACACATTCCCTTCTCACTCACTTGTCTATGATGCAGCTCATGCAGGTACAAAGTAGAAAGCGACATATCCGCCGCAGTGAGTTCCACAGGAACCGACAGATCAGCAGTCAATTCCTGTCCAGAGCCGAACACCGAAGCCCCAAGTGACTGATTAGAAATGCCCTGCTGGAGTTCATACAGCAATCCCCTCTCGCAGTGCATCGGCCCCTCGGCTTTACTCATTCCCGTCCTCACGATCTCCTCATCCCTCCCCCCGCCCCCCTCCCTCTCATACCCAGAGGTCGCAGCCTGGCCGTAGACCTGACTCACCCCCTGCAGACTCAAATTATTGATAGCAGAGCCCCTGATGATATTCGTGACGATGTCATTATACCCGGGGCCCAAACTCGAAAGACTGTTCAAGCTGCTCATCAGTGGATTGATCACCTCCCCAGGAATGACAGTCACCTCCCTCTTGGCCCTCTCCCTCAGAGCTGTGACAAAATTCTCAGCGTGACTCGGGGGCTTCCACTCTGGATTAGTCAGAGTGAAATGAATGAGCGAGAGCTCAGTCTTTCCGTCCTCAGCTTGTGTGTACTGATTCGACGTTAGTGTGGGAACTCCCCCGTAATGATCGTCGTACCTGTAGGAATTTTTAATAGATCTTGAATCACCCGGACTTGTGTTGGGGGGACAATTAATCTTGTCAAAGGATGAAAATTAATTCATATAAATATCCGCAAAGTAAGTAATCCTAACCAAAAAAAATCCAGAGCAATAAATTTCACGTACCCATCGGTTTTATCATCACCGGGAACAATGGGCAGTGTCTGCCACATGGGATTGCCATGCTTCCGCACATCCATTTGAGCAAAACTGCAGACATCGCCAACTCCCGTAACTTCAATAGTGAAATTCCGGTAAAAATCGACAATGTCAAGGGCCCGTTGACGCATGTGGAAGCACAGGATGAAGGGAGTGAAGAGGGGAGAGAGCAGCTCCTCGACGAGATGAACGGCCCTGTACTGGAACAACTGGGCAACTTGGGATCTTGTTGACTGGGTGTGGGCGTGACCCTTCCAACTGTCTGGGCGATAGTGCGTGTGGGCTAGAACAGCTGTTAAGAGGGTCTCGGGACACCAGACCAGATTCTCATCTGGTATAAATGCCCGGGCCGCTGCCACCAGAGCTCCCAGGCATGTTATCGTCGTCAGGACGTGCTCCACCGTCAAAACATCCTCGTCGTAGACGGTGAGAATTATCAGAACTGCCAGTATACTGCCTGCCACGAAGGCCACATTCTTGGCAAGAACTGTCATTACGGGGGACGTGAAAATACTCATGTATTTTGAGGCGGGTCGGTAGGCGCGGTTCAGCCGAGCATTCAACTCGTGGTCCAGCTCGTTGAAGTGACGGAGGTAGAGGCGGCCGTAGAGAGACCACATACGGGTCCCCAGAGTGCCGGGCTCTCTTTTAATTAACTGGAAGGGTAGGGGATTTAGTGGTGCACTTTGAAATTAGAGAAGTGGTTTATTTGGGGTGGATAAACTTTATTGCAATCAGATGAAAGGGATTATTTGGAGAGGGCGTAATGGAGGTTTTTATTTAAAATTTATTTAGTTTTGATTTTTGGAGGAGGGAAATTCATTCAGTCAAATCATTTGTTGTTTTTTTTATAGAAACTTTACGGAAAAGTAATGGAGGGTTCATTTTAATTTGAGTTTTATTTTAAATCGTGAAATACTTTTTGAGGAGGGCTGATAAATGGATTATTTGTATCCAAAAGATAATGTATTAAAATACTTGTTTTCCGATAGATTTACATCAACTGGAAGAGGCGAGAGGTAATTATGGGCTTTAAAATTCAAGAGATGATTTATTTGGAGTGGATAAATTTCGTTATAATCAGATGGAAGGGATTATTTAGCGGAAGAGCAATGAGGGGTTTATTTAATTTGAGTTATTTCAACTGTTGTTTCAGAATATCCTTTTTTTTCTCGAGAAATACTGTTTAAATAAAGCCAGAAAATGGATTCTTCGTAGGCAATAAATAAGTGGATTAAAATACTTGCTTTCCGATAGATTTAAAATAACTGGAAGGTAGAGAGGTAATTATGGGCTTTATAATGAAAGAGTTGATTTATTTGGGATGGATAAACTTAAGTATCAGATGAAAGGGATAATTTGGAGACAGAGCAATGGAGACTTCATTTCAAATTTTATTTCATTACAATTGTTTCATTTTTCAAGAAATAATTCTTGAATAATCCTAATAAATGAATTATTTATGTGAAATAAATAAGTGCATTAAAATTCTCGTTTTCCTTTCCCTTTGAGTTAACTGCAAGAGTAGGTGAGTTAGTTATGGGCTTTGAAATCAGAGAAGTGGTTTATTTGAGTCGTATAAACTTCATTGCAATCAAATGAATGGAATTATTTGAAAAGGGCGTAACGAAAGTTGAAACTTGATTCTCATTTGCTTCTCCTTTCGTTTAAATGTGTAATTTCTTAAATATAAATAAAGAAGAGGACGCAATCTGTTAGCATATCATTATTTTTTAATTGGAAAGACTGAAATAATTGTTCCGTGCAGTTAAACCGAGCTCATTAAAATCAATATAATCAATTATCAATTTCTAATGAAGATATTAATGAGATAGACAGGAACAATTGGATAACGACTTTCTATCTGATCGAATAAATTATCAAATCTTTACTTACCTCACCATAATTGAAGAATGAGTACAATATCTGCCACAGGACGATCACCGGGCACAGGATCAGGTTAGCGATTCCTACCCAGAGAATGTGTTTAGAGAGGGCTCGCGCCAGCTCCTGACGTTTATTCAATTTTTTGTAATCCTCCTTCAGGTGCCAATTATTCTCGAATGGTGACCATGGCCCCCCTAGAATAAAAATAACAAATAATCATGAAATTATTATCGAAAGTAAGGCTTTGACATTGAGTACTTAAACATTTGAGTACTTAAAAATTTTTAAAATCATGCCCTCAATTTTTTAAATTGTAAATTATCTACTCACAGAATAACAGCAACTCCATATTATACTTCAATCCCCGCGTCATAAAAATAACTTCACCAATTAGAGGTATTTTTAATCGTACCGGCAGCAGAGATTTATTAATCATGGCAACCATGTAATTTTTAAATCTCAATATTCTGTGATAAATATCCAATTCGGTTAATTCTCTGGTGTGAATACACATCTCCTGCTCCTTCTGAACCTCTCTCACTCGTTTTTGTATCTCATGCCACGTCAAATTGTCTAGATCACTGTCTTCAATTCTCAGGGCAAGGTTGAAGAATTTTTTTATGTCCCAGAATTGCATCAGGTGATAGAGGACTTTGACGACCCTCAGAATCCAAAAAATCCCAGCCACTAGGATGCACATCCACGTGACGAGGCCCATCGATGCCAGGATTTCCTCTCTCGTGAGAATTGCATCTCCTATTGACGTTTTGTGCGAGTTATTGTCTACTACCTTGTCTCTGCAACGAAAATTGTCATTCAGTGAAGAAAATCTTGTCAATTTTATATTGCAAAAAATCCCAGATCCCATTCTACCTGCACCAAAATCTATTCAATAATTTCCTGTCACGTCACAAGAATGTGTAACGCTACATAAATTCCTTTCTCTGATGTAAGAAAACTAGAATTATCTGGAGAAAAAAAACCCGGAGCGCCAACGAACTACGGAATTTTCTCTCCAGAAATTAATTCAAGGAAAATTACCGATTTTTTAAAACTCGAAAAGAGTTTCTTCATTCATTTATTTAGTCAATTAACTGGATAATCAATGGATGAGGTAGTTAATAGAGAGTGGTATCAGAAAAATGTATTTATTACTGAGAAAATTGATGAAAATATTCGGAAAAAAATTGTAATTGCATCCACTCACTTGAATAAAACCGAATAGTCTATACAATGGAAGAGGAAGGTCGAAAATGTGACGACGAAAATGAACTGTCCCAGCTCGAGTACTTCCTGCAGCATCATACAGCCGAACCCATGTTTCTGGTGATAATGATACATTCGCGTGAAGAACGAGTCGAGATCCTCAATATGATTCCATCTCGGTTTTCCACCCTCAGGAACCACGTGAATCATGACTCCAGACTCGTGCGGCACCTCTTCGTGCTCGTCATCATCACCCCCGGCCTCAGTCTCCGAGAAGGGATCGAGCTGTTGGTAACTGCCGTCCAATACCGTCGTCATCTGGAAATTCAAGTGCCTCATCAAAGCCTTCGCCCAAGTGCAAACTCCTATTTAAATTAGGAGAGAGTTGACCGGAGGAGTCGCCCCCAATCTCCGATGACTCCAGAATGACGGAGGGACATTTTTCAAATTTTTATTCCCTCCTTAGATATTTTTTTAAACTGTCAAATAAAATTTAACTTCGTCCAAATCGACGGATATTGACGACTAACGACTCAATTCTTACAATTTTTGTGCTCATTGAAATTTCTTACAATTCTTTTGGACTCGTGCGAACAAGAACAAGCCATGGAAATTCAATTGGACTTCTCATAATTCTTCATTCAATATTTCCAGGTGTTAATAAATCAATGCGTGAATCCAGGCATTTCGTCATCCTCAGAGTTAAATAGAAATGAAAACAAGGTAGACACGAGGCACATTTGAATAATGAAACACGTCTCGAGAGATTAGTACAGGTGTTCGATACTGGAATTAAAGGGGCATTGGTGATTATAAGCAGGTGAAACTAAAAATGTTGCAGTGAAATGAGTGGATGAGAACAATGCATCGAGAAGATATGGAGCCTTACCGTTCTTGTTCTGCGGTTTGGCTCCACGCAGGTAATGACAGTGTCACGTTTCATTCTTTCATTTTATTTTGACAATCATTTTCTCTTGCAACCTTGATTTTCAATCTACGACTCAACACTTGCGCTCCATCACACGTACAATGCAGGCATTTGTGGAGAAGACGAGCTTGTGACAACGGTTTTTGAATATTTTTTTTTTTTTGTTAGTTTCTAGTGGCTGAATGTCCTGAGATACTAGTGAGCAATGCTGAAAGTAAGGAAATAAAGAGATGAATATTTCTGGCTTGAGAGGGCCTCGTCAGTCACGAAATCTCGGGGTTGGAGATATTTGAGGGGGCAATCAGTCGTGATATCTTGAAATCCCGTGGAGACGTTTTTTCGAGTGATTAACCCCTCGGATTTAGTAGAAATCTAGTCAAGTCCTGGTGCTATTGAACTTTTGGAACATCTCAGATGTTTTAATTGCGTAAAATGAATAATTACGGTGTGGGCAAATGAGGCGAAACAAGTCTCTCAAGAATAACTTCTACTTCGCATATTCTTAATCATTGAGCGAGTAAATGAATCGTTTATGAACTAATAACATTATCAAGTCTACGATAAAAACTAGTATAATTATCATCCTATTCTAATTAAAAAACGTCCGTGACTGATTCGATGTGAATAAAAATTGCCAGAGTCAAGTTCAGATTTGCACACAATTTAATCACGTGCGATCTTAATGAACTCACTTATTTAATTCAATTGAATGTAGGGAGCAGAATTTTTTTTAACATACAAAACACGTGCTCAGTTACAAGATTCAATATTTTATCACGACAATTTACTCCCCATGGTCATGAAAAACTAGTTAGAATCTCCAAAAATCTTACGAAATCCTCGAGAACTTTCTCTAATCTAACGAAATTTAAGAAAAAAATCTCTTAAATCGACGGCAATGGGAGAATAAGTCTCAGAAAAGTCGACTACTCCCCATATTTTCAAAGCAAATTATTTATCAAGCAATAAACTTATCATCCCAACTATAAAAACAAAAAAAAATCCTCCCATCGTAATTAAAAGCCACTCGTGACAGTTCTCCCCTCGACGATGCGCGTGAAATCCTATTTTTGTAATTCACCTTGACTCATATACCCGAGCATACTTTTTTTGGGTCCTCGTCACCTCAGTATCACTTTTGCAAATAGAAGAAAGAGAATGGAAAAAACTGTCTTTGTCATCGAGTCAACAATGTCCACCGAAATGAAAAAAAAATCCTGTCCACTAAAATATAATTTCCGTCGGGAAAAAGAAAACCAGAAACTCCAAAGGCAATAGTTTAATTCGGACCAGCGAGATCAATTTTCTCCTATTCAATGAAGAGGGGAAAACAAAGGTGACTTGTAATGTTTGGCAATACCAGCTGATCTCCATAAACAAAGCGCCATTGCTACCAATGTCTCACCTTCGTCGCCAATTTTCTCCCTCTTTCCACACGTGACAGGCTCTTATTGTATTATCTGATGCATAAAATCAACACTTGCACTCACATATTGACTACTGTGAATTAATTTAATCACTAGAAATTTTGTCATTTAACTAAATATAGAAAAAAAATTAGGAGGTGCGTTGCTGCGTGCGTCTCACCATTTTACACGATTTTTTTTTCTCTTTCGTACTGGTGGAAATTCTCGAAGACATCTGGTGGCATTCTCGGGCATCTGTTGGAATGTTCAATTGGTAAGAGAAGTCTCTGCATCAAATTGATTTTAAAATCGCAATTGCCACTTTTCTGCACAATTTTATTTCACTTCTTTTTGACAGAGGAAAATTCAGCTGACTTGCGCCAGAAAAATTCTACCCAAAGTAAGGAATTTATGTTTAATTTGCCATTCATTGTTTAATGATTTAATGATTGGTTGATACATTAAACGAAACCTGAGATGCAATTTCAAAGATGCTCTTTATTCAAAAAATGATCGATAATTTATTCCATTATACAAAATTTATTCAAAACCGTAAAAAACATAATAATACATGGATTTTTGTTTGACGAGAGAAATTCAATGGCGAGTTAAGTCCTCTCAAACCTTAGGGCTTAAAAATTTATTCTCCTTCTCCATATTTCCCAGACTACCGCTGCGACCACGAAATTTAGCAGACAAGTTTAATGGTTTAACCTTTATCACATTCTTCTCCTTGAGAGGACTAGCAGCAGTTTTGCTTGCTCGCCCCTCATTCCTGGGTGAGATCTGAACAGGTTCAGACCTTCTCCCCCGGATAATCTTCTCCTTGACTCTGTTCAACCCTCCAATGAGAGAAGAACGACCCTTCCAACTGCTGTCAATTTTTTTCGGAGTCTGAGGCACATCAGTCTCCACAAACATACCACTAGAATTTCCTTTAGCATTTGGAGTCACCGGCGAAATATTCCAATTCATACTTTTCTTGGGGCTCTGAGGAATGTGACTTCTACTGCTCTTGTCCTTGCCCCCCAGATCTGGAGTGGACGAGGCGACTGGCTTAGCCTTCGTAGTCTTCTTCCCAAGGATAATTGGACTAGGATCAGGAGTACTTGTTGCAATCTTCATGGGCGATGGTGCTTTGTGTTTTTTCGGTGGCGTTCCTGGCGGAAGTGCACCCATTCCAGATCGCTGCATACTCCCCACAGGCGCCAGAGCCTTCATTGGACCTCTCCTGGTCCCCACAGAATCACTCTTCTTCTTCAATTTCGCTTTGTCGCCCACTGGAAGGGTTGATTTTATCTTCATACTTACATTCACCTGCTTCTTCTCAACACTCACATCAACAAATCCTGGATCACTCGTATTTCTCCTCTTCCCACATTTCTGAGGACTCTCTGGGCCCTTAAACTCCACATTCCTGGATTTTTCGGAAGCCTGGGAGATAGAGGAACGACGTCTCAGGGGAAAGGGCTTGGACGAACTCTTCTGAGAAGTTTTCTGAGACTCCGGCAGCTGATGACTCAGGGACTTTAAGGAACGATAAGGAAGACCGGATTTTCTTGGGGAGGTTGGATGCTTCTCGGGATTTGAGGTGAGCACTCTGTTCAGATTCTCCAGGACAAGAGCTGGCTCGTCCTTGCAGTCCTCGAGGAGCTTCCCCACAGCGAGCTGAATATCCAGAATTAGTTTCTGGGTTGTGAAGGAGTGTTGAGTAGATTCAGCTCCTGAGTGGATGACTTTGGAGGTGGATTTGTTGTTGGAACTGTAAACGTTAAGATTCTCTGCGGTAGTAAAGAGAGAATGTCCAGGCTCTGTATTGTCCTCCGAGCTTTTCTCTGATTCCTGACTTGTCGACGCCGATTTATCGCTCTCTTCCGAGTCCTCCGGAGATGTTATTCCCCCTAAGGAATCGCTTTTGCGGTCGTTCTGTTGATTTTTCTCGGAATTCTCTCCAATTTTCGGGATTTTTTTAGCCTCCGTTGAATGACATTTGGAGGCTGAACGTTCGTGGGAATCTCCTGGAGAACTTTCATCTAATTTTTTATTTTTATCGGAAGATTTGCTCGGCTCTTCCCTCGGGACGACCTGTTTGATCACTTTGGGAGAACTGATGGGAATTTTCGAGGGAGATTTAGCCTCGTTTGTGGACGGATTAAAAGGCTCGTGCAACATTTCTGAATTATTCTCCATTTTGACGCCCAGGGCTTCTTCCAGATTCTTCAGGAGCTTCATTATTTCTGGATTCTGCTCGGTCTTCACTACACTCTCAAGATTTCGCAGTAGATTTGCCGCTGCTTCTTTCTTCGCCTCGGGGGAGATCGTCGAGGGGTCCGATGAATTGGGGGATGGAAATTGTGGAGGTGATTCGGTTTTTTTATGGAAAGTCGAGACATCGCTGATTGTAGGACAGGTAACGGAGGTTTCGGAGGAGAGTTCGAAGTGGCTGGGGAGACGAGTACTGAAGAGGTTCTCCCCACTGCTGCTGGCTGGAATCAATAAATTAAAATCCAACGGATTAGCTACCCTACACTTTTTCCAAATTAATATCCAATAATGATTACTTAAACTGTATTTGCCAAGTGTTTTATTGAGAAATAACCAAAATTCCGGGAATGGTACTCACATCCCTTCGTCGAGTTCTCAGCGAGTTCCTCAAAAGTCCTTGCCAGGATATTCGCCTGCGAAAATATGGAGCTCTTCTTGGTCCGCTCGTCCTCCAGGAAGACGTCCTCGTCGCCCAGCCCCCCACTGGCCTCCCTGGCCCCCACAGCCTCGTCGCCCGTAGACGATTTCATCCTCAAGCTCTTGAACCTCGAGATAAGGTCACTGAAGTTCCCCTCGGAACTCCTCGACCCTCTGACTCCGCTGCTCTCGACGAATCCCTTATTAGCGCTATCATTGCTGGACTTCCACGAGAAGAAGCTTCCGGAGTTGACAGAGTTGAGTCTCGTTATGTTTGAGAACTCCGAGTAATCACTAACACTCGAGTACTCTGATCTGTCTCTCGACATGAAACCCAGATTGAGTGGATCCTCGTACAAAATAGAGGGCACCGAGTGGTCGGAGTTCTTGCGATCATTGATGATTGATGTTGACCTCTTCCTGAATTTCCTGGGACTCAGTCTGTCCCCTTGAGAGAATGAACGCCTCATTTTTGGATTCTTTGAGCTCTTGCTGTCCGTATCCAAGAGCTCGGCATCGAGGGTTCCCTTTCTGATGCACATGGAGACCCTCTCGGCAATGAGAGACTTCAGGAAACAATCGTCTGAGCTACCCTCAGACGTAGACAATGTGTCGTTCATTGCTGAATTATTGAGAATTGATTTTTCCAGAGTTGCTGAGACCTCGCACAGGCTGGGGAAATTCTTGGACATGCTGAGACGATCTGAGAACGTTCGAAAGCTGTCGTTCATGGCCGATTGGTCGAGAATTGAGAGGTTACGCCCTGGGCTAGGGGGCTCGACAAGAATTGCCGGCACATCCTCCTTCATCTCAGGAGCTTTGGAGTCCCTCTGGGAGATGAAGTTCAGTTGGGAGTCGTCCAGGGTCTTATTTAGCTTCTGAGTGTCTGACGGGCGCTTGGATGTCGCCCTCTCGAATACTATTTCGAAAGGATCGGATAATTTGCTGACGTACTCGGAGGTCTTCCTCAGGACTGTGTCGAAGGGATTGTTGTCCAGGCTCCTGCGGGAGTCTGAGAGGTTCAGACTTACGGGCTTTGGCGGGTCATTCTCCGGGGGTGGGATCAGGGGCGAGGGGAGCTCTGGACGGATCCTCTTCTCCTCGGGACTCGACAGATCTATCAGATCACTCATTTTTGAGTGGGGAAGGCTGTGGTGATCTGTGGAATAGTATTCTACGGTTACGGCCCGTAACTTACGGGGATTCATAAATTGAGGGGAAATTTTGGAGATTTTTTTTTTTGGGACGTCCAATGAAATTTTAATCGCATTGCATTTTTTTCTCAACAATTTTCGTAATAAATTGCGAAAATTCTATTTACTTTTCAGGGTTACATTTTTTTAAATATGGTTTAGTACAAATTTTTTAGTATCACTGATTTTAGAAATTTCTTCAGAAATTGATTGAGTTGTGAATCGGAGAATTTAAATACAAAACTTTGGCTTGCATTGTTTAATAAGAAAACAATGTTTTTGTTTAGAACATTTTAGAAAAGTATTTTCCAATTTTTGTATTTATTTTTCCCACAAATGTTGCAAATTTCCGCGGAGGATTAAGAACCATAAACAGAATTTTTTAGTGCATTTCTTATAAAAATTATACAAATCATGAAAAATAATATAGATTTGTCTATTTTTTATTTTCTATATTTTCTCCCAACGCTAGGGATTATTTTTTCCGTATTTTAATATAAAGAAAATTCCGAAGTTATTGAAGTTTTGTTTGCGCGAATTTTTTTTTCTAGGTTATTTCTAACCGAATTTTACTCACCTTTTTTTCGAGTTTTTTATCCTCTGATATTTGATGACCGTTGGGAGAATGATTGCATTACATGAACGTTGGGGTGACACAATAAACAGAAAATTACTTATGATTAATTTATGAAAGTATTCAGGGTAATCCGAAGGGTATAACGAGTGCAAATGCTTCAACAACACAGGCAACAGCCATTTTGTTGGGCGGAGGGGGGATCTCTACCTGTCGAAATATTCAGGGAGGGCTCCGACAGACTTGCACAACTTTACTGTACAAATAGTCGACTGTCCATAAGTTTGTGGAAACCGTGAGTGAACAACTGTACAGGAATTCAACTGTACAGGAAAACAGTTGTGCATACTTACAACTGTCCATTTCGTTGCAGTCGGTCAAGCAGTGTCGGTAGA
>JAPYZN010001148.1:0-19953 GCA_030522865.1 Psyttalia lounsburyi
AGGCGTTCAGAAGTTCAAATCTGTCATGTCCTGAGTTGAACAAATCATTAAAAAGCAACCAGCTTTCGACGATTTAAATAACATTTCCGACATCATACAAATAAATAACAACTAACACACTTCAGTTTCAAAAGGAAAAGAAAAGAAAAAAATAAATTTTTTGAGGGTGGTGAAGTATCACTTTACCAAACATTCTTTGTAAATCAACTGAAACTATAAAATCTGGACACTTGAATAAAATTGAAATGGATGATTGAATTTTGTTCAAATGAATTTCGTGCTAAACTATCCATATAATTCAAAAAGTTCAAAAAATAATTTAGTACCTTTTCAATGACTTCATTCCCAAGAAAAAAAATAGTGAGTGATCTATTCTCCGAGAACTGGTCTCCCCAGAAGTGCCAAAACTTCTCCACAAATTGAATTAAATTCCGAGTGGAACTTTCAATAAAAATTTAATTTGAAATAAAAATGTTATCATCTCCTCACCAATAATCCCTCCTAAAGTTTGAATTCTCCCCTGATCTAAACTCTCCAAGTGTCAAAGTTAAGTGACACTGACGGAAAATCGATAGGCCACCCTAATATCATCAATGTCGCCCCCTCCCCCCTCCCAACGACTTGGAAAACAATGAAAAATTTGTTCACTAGGAGGGGAATCAAAATGAATTGAAAAATCAAATGCCTCTATTTTCCACATTCAGTCGATACTGCTGAGCTTTGTTCGTACAAATATAAGAGCCAATTGTGTTGACACAGCGGAAGTTGTTGGTGTAGGTGGAAAGCCCTCGTCTATCCTAGGTAGGTCGTGAGAATCTCACGAGAATTCGAGACGCGAGAATTATTCCACCGTTGAGAGTGCAAACCGCATTACCGTTTTCCCTGGTACGTTTGTTCGCCACGATTGTACGTTATGTTCACGAGGTATACCTCCATAGAGGTTGAGACGTAGAGGGTGTGAGATACATTTATTTCTCGGTGAAGATGTATAGGATGTACCTAGACACTCGTGATGAACGACTGCTATTTGTGCATTTACGCAATATGTACGAATTATTCGCACGGTTGACTCCGTTGTTCAGGTGTCTCCTGCCTCGATGCCTCGACGTCGAGAGAATCGTCTTGATGGGATGTTTTTTATTCGGGCGGCGAGGAAATTGCCTCTTGAATCGAGAATTTCTCCTCTTGATTTTCGGGGATGCAGCAGATGATAACAAATATTTCTTGAAGAGTTTAATCGCGGTGAAAGCAGCATCCACTGAGAGTTGAGAGTGACATATTTGTTTATAGAATTCAACTTCGAAAGTAAACGTTATCGGAGCGAGAGGAGCAAACGGACCATCCTCAATCGTCAGTATCTCCTGGTTAAATAGTGAAATTGAGATGAAGCAGGTATCACCGTCAAACTTGCAAAAATCACTTAAAAATAAGTAAGACCTAGACGAATTCCACATTTTCATTAGCGAATTATTGGAAACTAATACTGGTCTATTATCCCCTTCTCGCCTGACAATTTTTTTAATAATTTTTTTTACCGCCGTCAACAGTATGTCTAAAGCAGATAATTCTCTTCGCAGGGAACAAATTGACTGAATCGTGATTTGCGGAGATACCGCAGCCAGTAAAGGCTGAACCTAACAAAGGCAACTTCTATGTATATTTTTTATGAATAAATCTCTGTTGAAAAATGCATATAAGAGGTGGATAATTTATATAAGCCTCGTCTTCTGGCTCGATGCCTCAACGTCAGGAGAATCTTCTTGGGGAGAGGTTTTTCCCCTGGTGGGAAATTGCTTCTTCGATCGAGAGTTTCTGGTCTCGATTCGAGGGGATACACCAAATCTAATAAATGTTTTTTGAAGAAAATAAATTGAAAACAAAATTGCCAGAAATTTCCATCAAATACTTCTGCTATTTAAAAAATCGGCAAAACGCCAATTTAAAAAGCCCAGTAAAGGATTTTCTGTATTGCAGACAATTCGGAGCTTTCATAAAAAATTTGTTCACATTAAATTACGAATGTGTCAGACATGAAACTTCCTCCTGCGATATTTAGATATATCTGTTAGCAAATTATTACGTTGATGTGCAAATTTTTAATTGAATTAACCAGGAAATGAATAAACAATCTTGCAAATAATAATTTTTTAGTATTAGTTTATTCCGACATTTTAGGATGTATGGACAATTATTACATAATAATTATATATAATGAGAAATTTCTCTTAGTGTAGTTTGTAAGGTTCGACTTTGTGTTCAACTTTGTTTTTTTTTCATTTCAATATTTTTTAAATGATTTTTTTGTTTATCTTCCTTAAACTCTTACACAACACTCTTTCACAAAAATCAATGATCATCGAACTAGAAATGAATAATTAAATACGTGCGCTCTTGGTTATTAATCAATTAAACATTATTTGTTTTTTGTAATCATTATTCAATATTATGATCATTATATTACCATTAATTATTACAATTACGATATAACGCTATAATTTTTTTTATTTTTTTTTCTCCTTTAATTACTGATTTTTTATTATTCATTCATAATGATAGAAAGTACGTTACGATGCAGTGTGTGGCGAATATTGTTCACAGAATTCACGTTCTGTTTTTGTTTCATAGTTTCTCATTAATTCATCATTATTTGGTTTTTAAGGCAAGTGGTAAAAACCGTTGAGGTAAGACAAGAAATTACATTCAGATTTTTTTCGCGAATATTTCGGAAGCTGCTGTTGACATTATCAAGTAAGAAGAAAAATATTTCACAAGTTTTTCTCAATAAAATCACTCATTAACGAGATAATTAACTAGAAAAAAAGGACAACAATTTTCTTCAAAGTCTCCCAAATAGTGAATTATCTCAAAAATGGTTAGTTTTAGGAAAAAACTTGAGAACGTCTTTCTTGTAGACAAAACAAAATTCTACAAAAGATGTTTTACAATTTTTTCGTCCAAGTCCCTTACTCTCCGAAATATTTGCAAAATAGTCAGCATATATTTCCAAGTCTTGCTATTCCATCAGTTCTCCACCACTTCCTATTCATTTATTTATTCTTATTTTGAACACCGCGTCGAGAGACGTAAGTCTTCGTCGGAAACTGTATCTCATAAAGTGGCAAAACTGGTTTTTACATCTCAAACGTATTATCAAATTGTCTGAAAGTATTTAATTCATGATGTTAAGCACAAATGAGAGAATTAAAATCATCCCATTTGCTCACTGAGGAATGTAAAAGAGTTGAAAGAAATAAATGGAAAAGAGTATTCATCACATGTCAAGCTGCCCCATAAAGATGCTCAGCAGTTCCAGGAATGCACGTGAGAAATACAAATGCAGTAAAAGCCTCATCACGAATTAAATCAATTACCCTCAACAGACAATTTAAAAATAATCACCAAATTAATTAAATCCCTCATTTTTGCCACTCTCCTCCAATAAAGTGGATCCGATCAAGCGTTTCAACTTGTTATCGCAGCGATCATACGACAGACATGCCATTAAATTATTCACAATTTGTCCCACAATTTTTTTTTCCATTAAATTCATTACTCTATTTTTCGTAATTATTAAAAATCACCCATTACTGTTTTTTCACACGTATACTCAGCGAAAAATTCTGACACAATTATCACGTTCCATAAAAAAAAATTTATCGATATAATTCAGTAAAGAAAAAGCACGCCGGCACTGATTTGACAATAAAATATTTTCATGAGCAGGGAAAATAAATTGTGCGCATGATTTATTTGACCTTTTGTCGTTAGAGAGGCGTGTGCGTGTAAGTGTATGCGTGTCAATGATTTTCCCTTATTTTCGGCTGTATGACTAGAAACACGATACATGTACGAATTAGAGTCAATATTAATTAATTAATAATTATTGTTTATAATAGAAATAATTTATAATTTTTTTTCGTCTAGAAATGGAAAAATTTCAACTGTTGATTTCTTCATTTTAAATTAGATATTTTCTTGGGTATTAATTAATAATAATATGGCAACTTGTAGTAAAAATTAATAATACTAGCTAAAATCGCACTAATTGTAGTTGTCGAGAGATTATTTACGGTTTCTTCGGCTTCGATAGAATGAAGATTAATGGCGTCAAGCGATGGAGGAAAAATGTTTGGAGATGAGAATTTTTTGGTAATTCAATTGCAATTATTTTGCTGGTCTTGAAAATTTGTTGATCATCGGCACATAAAGACCCTCAAACTCATAATTACCACCAAAACATTTCCTTCTCCAGACCTCAATAGATTAAATTAACATTACTACAATGACAATTACATTTGTTACAAACGAATAAATCGTTTCAAAATCACTGGGCGTATGAGGAAAAAAACATCAGAAGTAAAGGATATGTTTTTCCTCGTGCAACTTCATGTCAATAATTAATTGGCTAATAAAAAACAAACCATTGTTAAATAATATATGTCATTCAAGCTCTCTGCACTATCATCTCATAAATGATAACGATGAAACTTTGTACAACTGCTTCAGTTTACTCGCAGTACATTTTTTATAATTTTTTTCATTTGATGCAAACGGTCTATCAATAAATGCATAATATCGTTTCTTGACAGGTTTTTTTGAAAATTAATCGGGAATTTCTGAGGAGTTCAATGATATTTTAGAGCGGATTGGCATTATTCAGCGCATTGACAATCATGACACGCTGGTACCAATTTAGTTTTGTTGTTTGGTGTTGTTTAGTTGAGTCTTTCGGTGAGAGGAAAAATTAATAAGAACAAATATTGCTATTGAATGAAAAGATGAGGAATTTACATTTTGTTTCTCCAATTAATTGCTTTTCATTTGCAATCTTCATTCAAAATTAAAATAGTTGGGTTCCATTTTAGGGTTGGAAGTTAGCTCATTCGTCAAACGATTTTATTTATTAATAAAACAATACTAACTAATTGAGAAAGAAAACATTCTATTGGTTTAAAAATGGATTGGCCCCATTACATAGAAAAAATGAATCGTAGTTTAGGAGAATATAAAACGAAATTATCCCGTGGCAGAATGAACTAACTTCCGAGCCCACACAATATTTTGAATAAAAATTGTGAAGCAGAAAATCACTGGAGAGAACAAAATTCCCAAGCATTTTTAGTAAAATTAATATTCATGTTTTCGTTATGTGATTTATCTAAGATCTTATCAAGAGCGAGTGATTTTCAAATGCAAAAAAAAGGACTCGTACGGGACATGATTAATGAATTATCCTTACCCTTTCTTAAAAGGTAATTAAAAAGTTAATCGTTGATAATTAGAATAAAAGAATTCTGCATTGAATTTTTTACGGTCACCACTTGAGAACTAAATTATTCATTTTGATCCTCATATTTTCAATAAAATAAATTATGTCAATGATTTATCGAGACAAAAAGAAAAACTTATTCAATTTCTCTGTCATTTATGTCAATTCTGGAATGAAAATGATTATTTATTGATGGCAAAGCGTTTCCTGATCCTCCTCACGACTTTCAATTCACGGAATAATATTGTTATTATTATTACTATCTTTCGATTCGAGAAAAGCACTGGTTGTCAATGACTTCATTATTCCGAGACGGAGAATCAAGAAACTTTGCCACAACTGATGAAATTTGTGACAAAAAATGTCCCTCAACTGTTTCTTGTAAAATTTCGAGTGAATAATTGGATGAATACTCTCACAACTACTCACTCTCTCCCATACATGATCAATTCTCATCACAACATGAAATAATTTTTTAATCTCTACCTAAATCATTTCGATGCATCGAAATCTTCAACTGAAATTGCGAATAATTCAATATTGTCTTTCAACTATTGCGAACAATTTTGGGATATCAGAAATAGAATATTCATCAATCGCCTGATAATATTACAAATTAAATTGTGCTCTCATTGTGCAAATGAAATTGTTTCTTCTATACTTGGAACAAAATTTAACTATATTTGGAACAATAAGTAAAATCGAAAGTAAAATATCTCTCACTGAATAAAAACCACTTTCATCAAGAATTTTCTGTACTGGACTAAAGATTGATTCATAAGAAGCAAACGAAGTCAAGATGTTTCTGCAGTAAAATATTTTGGAGCAAAGTCACTTTCTCGCCATAAACAAATTGATTTCGTCTTTAGAACAAAGACGAAATGTCTTAATAAAATTGGTTATTCTCGTGGTAAGATTTTTTCTTCTGAAAATATTTGAGCCATGAGCCTCTTGATAAAAGTAAATCTTGACTTTTATCACTTGTATCATTTTAGACGTCCATGTCAAACAACTTTATGTTCTCATTGTTATTCTCCTAAATTTAAATAAAAGAGAAAGACAGAGAAGTGAAGGTAATTCTCGTGTGCATTGTGTCGTATGCGTTATAAGCAACAAAAATTTGTTTATAAAAATTTGTCAATGATTTCTGTTACTCAAGCGTAGAATTTGTTGTTTATGCTCTCTCCTATAGCAATCTTCATCCCTAAATAAATGTTTATTTGGAATAAACGAGATGTTTTGTCAACCTTGAAATTTTACTCCATTCTTTGTATTCAAAAGAGAATGACATATTGTTCTGAGCGCCGTTGACGATTAAATGTCTCGTGAAATCGATCGTTAGATATTTTTAGACGATTTGTGATGTCGCGTGATATCAATCTGTGGTTGACTGATGGAGAAATGGAGATACGTCAAAAAACCTTCGGACTTATTATTCCATGAGTCTGTGAAGCTAATGGATTTCAAGGGACGTGAGGGACATTTATTGTGGACGAAGAGAGAATGCCTTTCAATTTTTTTCCTACGTTTTTATGTAATGATCATAAAAATGCATTTTTATTGAAGCCATACGATGAAAATAGACCGTGAATTCTCTTCTGAACATTATAATTTGAGACTTTGAAAAGTTTCAATATAAGAATTTCGAAAGTTTCACTCTTCTGTTAAAAAATGTCCATTGACTGGAATTTGAATTTTGAAAGTCTATATTTGAAGCTTCTGGAAGTCTCAAGTTGAGATTGAAAAGTCAACTCGAGACTTTCGAAGGCTTTAATAGAGATTTGCAAGTCTCAAACTTTCAAATGTCTCAATTTAAGATCTTTGAAAACTCCACATAATGATTTCTGAATGATAGTCACGAATTACTTATTATTTATTTCAATTTTCCTAAAAATTCCCCAGATCATATTTTCTTTCATTTCTTTTTCTTTCTAGTTTTTTCATTATCTGATTTTTTGTGTAAGAAGAAAGAAAGGGGAAAGATTTAGAAAAGTTATACTAAGGAATTTCAATAAGAAATATCAATCAGTCCAAAACCTCGTCCAAAATCTACTCACAAACTCATCTCCATTTCTTCATCATTTCTCCACATTCGATTCCACAATCAATAGAAAGTTCTATGAATCGATTCTCAATCATGCCTCACAAGATTTGCACACCTATTTCCGCCCATATAGAATAGAAAAGTAAAAAAAATGTAAACAATACACATAGCCTTTGGATTAGGTTAATTGAAAGGTACACAGAGAAAAAAAAATATTCTGAGGAAAGTGTCACAGATTGTTAGGAAACTATCATCAATTTTTGGTGATCCTGAACACTGACTAGAATAACCCTCATCATCTGTGATTTCCATCACTGAAATTTGGTGACAAATCCCTAAAAATTACCAATGGATCCATTAAAATCCGTGGCAAAATTTCTCAATTCCAGATTTTTAAACGACTTTTCCACTCGTAAATCCCTAACATAATTGGGGATTAATCTCCAAAAATTAAGAACGAATCATTAACAGTTGGTGACTTTGTTGAAAAGTATATGAAGAAATGTATCAGTAGATATTGAAACAACTTTCAAATATTTGCAATTCAGGCATACTTCAATTTAGTTCAGGCATTGTTTAGTGTCTGATAAATGTCATGTCGGCTGTACATTCTCACCCATCCTCTCTTGACAGAATTTTGGGGGATCTCCCATAAAATTCAATAATATTGAACAGTTCTTCCCTCGCGTACATCTGGTGTCGTCACCCTCGGCCCCGACTGGCCAACTACGCGAGCAAGAAATCCCTACATCCGTAGCCTCAAAGTAATATTTTTCCATAGCCATTTTCACTTCTCCGAGTTAGGAAAAGGGCCAATGTCAATCCCCAGACGAGAAAAAAATTAAGTCAACGCATAAATGATATTTTTCCCAGTCCTTGCAATGGGTTATTTCCTCGTGCAGTACCACACGAGTAAAAAAAATCCAGCACAAGAGCCGACACAAATTTTTTGGTAGAAATTTGTAAGTTTTCAAGGTCGGAAAAGCGTATTAACTCACAGCATCTGGAGTATTCCAAATTTTTAAATGTAAACCTAATTGTCTGGCCACATAAAGACCATAACATGATATTATTTATGAATATTTTCAATATACGATCCCTACAATTATTCCGAACTTCGAAAAGTCTCCATTGAATTTGATTTCGTGTAATTGGTTTCTCAGGCTTTGACGAATCAGTTGTTCATTCGTTTGTTATCAACTGCACTGAAAAAAATCCGTTGGATATCTGGATCATACATTGAAAGCATATGGAAATTATACAACCCATATATTGTCTATATATGGCCAAAGGATTACATACTCTATATATAAACAATATACGAATCATATAAACGTTTGTTTAGGTAGTTCAAAATACATGGAGAGAAATTTTCATTGAAAATGATGAGACTTACAGTTCGCTTGCCGATTTCGAGGTCGATTTGAAAATTCTAGTGATGCTATCGTAATTTATCAGGCGATTCAGATAAAAATGACGGACTTCTCTCGGAAAGTTCCGTGACTAGTAGGTAAAAAATACATAACAGATTCGTGAAATTTCCTACCACCCCATTTCGCTCCGGAATTACGAAAAAGACACGTAATTTTAATTGAATATATCTCTCCGAGTATACAATACCAATTTCCAGGCGAGAAATTGTGAGTGGTAGTGCAGAAAACTTTTTTTTTCTCTGTGTACAAAATGAATGAAGAAGCAATTCGGTGTCGGCGTGTCGGTATTATCAAGTAACGACTTTGGCTGGTCGACGCGAATAACGTACTTATCCATCTTCCACTGGTACAAGACGTGTTTGAACGTCCTCTGGACCCCTCAAGCCCGTTCCGGCTCATCTCCACGACTGACTCAACATTTTCACCCCTCGAAAAATTGCGATTGTCCATTACATAAATTCGCAACGGACCAGTGATTCAATCCATCGATTTCTGGTTTAAAAAATGTCTTCAGCGGCTCGAAAAACACATGTCGGCCCTCAGCCGGTGAATGAGCCGAGCCGAAACGAACAATCGATATTAATTTTTTGGTTTTCTCAATTTACTTGTTTTCTTAAATAATTTTTTCCTTCGGTGATTCATTATTATTTTTTCTTTTTTCTTTGTGGAAACAACGTTCGTCCAGTAACGTTTTACGTTTCTGTACGTTAATGTAGAATACGAAATAACTCTAGTAAAGACCACAGCCACGGAGATTGTTGGCGATAATTACGTCTGTGACAGCGTCGAACACAAACTGAATGTTGTTTGTGTCTGTGGCGCAGGTCATGTGGCAGTAGATCTCCTTTGTGGTCGATTTATTTTTCGCCTCGAATTGTGCCTGTATGTATGCCGCTGCCTCGCTGTACTCCTGAGCGCCTGTTGCATATTTAAAGCAGAGAAAATTATTATTTTGATCGCTGGGAGGGTATTCTTGTTCTATTCAATAAGGAGGGGCATGCCGAAGGGGTGATCCCTCCATTGCACACTTTTCCAAGTACAAGAAGTGTTTGATAACAAATTGTGGCAATTTTTTCCAATTTCTTAAAATTTATGTCACTAGAAAGTATAGGCAAAGGATATCACGACATTTTCATTTTTCAATAAGAATTCCTCGGTAAGTAACTGAACAAATTGAGGAATTCAAAATTCAAAAAATTTCGTTAAAAAATATTGAAAAGTGTAGGACTAGTTCGGTTTTCACGAGTTCAAAAAATTTCGACAAATCATTTGCAAATGCTCAGAATTCGATGTTCGAATTTAGAACTCCAAAATTAATTATAATTTTATGGCTACTCATCATCTCTTATCAACTTGATTTTAAAATTGATTCCAAATGTTCAATTCAAGTAGATTCTGCCAATAAATTCAGCTCAAGTCAGGCTCGATGTCCATCAATTCTTGATCTAACTAAATTTTTCTAACTTATCAAGTATTATTGAAACAAAAAAATTTTCATATATCGATATTTACACTTAACGAAAAGAACATAATAGAAATAAATAATAGTAAATAAAACACATTGGAATCCTTCAAGCGTTCTAATGTTTTTCATTCTTAAAATGAATGTAAAATTGAATATTCATGAATAATTTATAATCCAATATTTCTTCCGGAGTTAACTTTTCAAATCTTGAAAAAATATTTAATTACTTATTAATTCAAAGTGGAAAAATTAAAGAAAGGGAAATCGTTCAGAGTTTAGAAAATGAGATTCTGCGAGTCCATTGCTAAATTATATTTTTTCTCGCCCACTTTCTACCCACATTCTTCAAAACGACCTTATGAGCTTTTCGCTATGAACGATTATTATCCCCAGAATGCTACAGAAATTAATCGTCCTATCAATTTCATCAGAAAATTCATATTTCTTCAGTCACATTCGTAATAAAGGAATCGCAAACTCACCGGCGTATTCAGGAAAACAGATGGTGAGAGGTGACTTGCGGATTTTCTCCTCAAACAGATCTTTCTTATTCAAAAATAGGATTATCGAGGTGTCAGTGAACCATTTGTTATTGCAGATTGAGTCGAACAGTTTTAAACTCTCCTGCATCCGATTCTGGAATTCAAAAGAAACATCATATAAATCATGAGGCATTCCGTACTATTTCCATAATCAAAAATATAGTTTTTTAATACATTTCCATAAAGAATATTGTAAAATTATTAACAATATGTCCCTATACTGAAATAAAGAAGACACAAAAATGTTTTCATGAATTCTGCGAAAAACAAAATTGGAAAAAAAAATGAATAGGACTTAATAATTACCAAAGTATAAGGATTTCGTCGAACTTTAATTTGTTTAGATTTGTCACAAATTAATGATGAGATTACTACGTAAAAATATAAAATTTTTAAGTTGTTTTAAGTTGTCTTATTTTTGGGATTTTTCTCTACTATTTTGTGAATATCGATCATAACATCAAAAAAACCTAAACTAACTTGTGAATAAAAAAAAAATTGCGAGTCAATAATCATTAACCTAAGGGAAAAACATTAAAACTAATTTGTAAAAAATCTCAAAAACAAACAAAAAATGGAAATAGGTGTAAAAAATCTTTAATAGATCCATAAAAAATATGTCTTGCCGACAATTCCAATTTACAATGAACTTGTTATCTCGTGTTTATAATCGAATTGTAAATTGGAAAAACTGTAAATATGGATCTGCAAAGTAAAAGAAAATACCGAAGGTCAAAATAAAAATTAAAAACAATTTACAAGATGACAAAGGCAATGTCCCTCTGGTTTTTTATGCTATGCGAACTTCTCAGATAACACAATCGAATCTGAAGTGAGAGCCTAATACCGATCGCCGCATCACCCAACTTGCACCAATAATATAACGAACAATTAAGCAGATACGCTGGGACTTGAATGAAAACTATCGTGTGACTCTGTGTCAATTGATCTATACATTGACACTTGTGCACCAGAGTGTTCCATACGTGAGTATTATTTTATGCGTGCCTCGAAATTGAATGGATGCCTTCCCACATATTGTGACCCCGACTAATTGATCTCTTCATTCCCAGTATTCTCTAGGCAGAGAGCACACACCATTTCCACGCCTCAACGATCCTCTAATTTGGTTCATTCAGACCCTTTTCTTGGCGTGTTTTGTTGGCTGGGTGTCACTCACGGTGTATTCAAAGGTCAACATTTTTCTTAAGCTAAATTTAGATTAGTTGAGTTCATTGAGAAGATGCTTCATTCAGTCTGTCGACGTTGAAGAATTTTGAATCGATGGTAAGGGGATATTTTGGCCATTTCACCAGAGACCAAAGGAGAAAACGGCCTCAAATTTTTTTGCAATTTTGTTTTGTTCTGAAGATTTATATTCCGTGAAAAAAATTATCTTCGGTCGAATTTAATGGATTACGAAATATTGAAAGAAACATTGAAAGCAAATTTTTTTGGAGAAAATTTTCGGATTAAAACAAATTGGAGTCGGTTTCTTCCTCCATTTCAATTTCCTGGTAAAAATCAAATTGATTTCAGACCGAAATCTCTCTCTCTGAAAAACATGAGATCGTCCAAAAAATCTAAACGTAAATGAAGTTTTTCTAAAATATTCATTAGTAACAAATTAAGATCCCAAAAATATCTGAAAATTACTAGAAAAGATTCAGTATCATCCTCGTGATGAAATCTATTTTCTCAACATAATTTCGATGCAAATTGAATTATGAAGTTCTGGTGAGGTGCTGAACTGTATTTTCGTTTGAAATCCAAAAATAGAATTTTTTTCATCGAAAAAAATCGATATATCTCGTTAACATAACAAGTACCCTCGAGAGACGAAATAGGAGTGACTCCACAGTAGTTGGAAACTCGAGATACATTTCGCAAAAGGCAACATCATTGTCTAACATGTCTATTATCCCATTGCCCGCGGGTAGGTTTGCACAGAGGAGTAACATCAGAGGCTCGAAAACCCAGATTTAACGACTGCAGAAGTCGACCTTACGTATGCTATAATATAAACACGTACCATATCACTGACGCACTGTTCTCAAGTAACCGTTCAGACGCACATTAATAATGTGCGAATTGCTCGGGAGAATTTTGAATTAAACGAATGACACACTGACAGAAAAAACAATTTTGACAAAAAGGATTTCGTTGACAGAAGAAATTATTCTCTTGTCAATTTCTAAAATCCTGAAATCTCCTGATAAATAATTTTATCTTTACACTGGACGAAAAACTATGCCAAAAGGACGAGATTCTCTGGTCCCGAGAGAATTTTGGAGTGTTTTCTAGACTAGAAGAGTCATTCGTTCTCCCCAGAAACTCATAATTTACGTTAAATCGAGTGGAATTTTGCTCACATTTAAAATATTTCCATAATCGTTGACATAAATTTATTTAATAAGGAAAATAATCTCCAGTATATTACAATTTCTAGTGGAGGAACTAACAGAACATTTTTCATGAAAAATTTTTCTAATTAAAACATTTCTGTTGTTCATTATAAGTTAAATGAAGAATTGTAAGTAATTCCCTCGTTAATTTTCTCTACGTGGCCTCATCGTCAAACGCTTAATAAATTTTCAATATTAAATTCTTAATAACAAAATTATTCTCCGAGTAATCCGGGATTGAAGAAAAAAACTGTTGAATGGCATTTTGAATGGAAAATTCTCTCAACTAAAAAATGTCTCTCCTGAAACTTTTAATTCTCAAAATATTAGTGGGCTACTTTTTATGAGTTGCACGGTGGATTGTAATTAATGTCCTAATTAAATTTCTCACCGTGGTCTCGTCCTCATGAAGAACTTGGTCGTATTCAGACATTGCCACGCAGAAGATAATTGCTGTGACGTCTTCGAAACAGTGTATCCATTTTTTACGCTCACTCCGCTGTCCACCCACGTCGAATAATCTGTGTAGCGTAATTTAACAATTAATTAATTTATTTTCTTATTTGCCAAGGTCATGATGGACCTTGAAAATTATTTTTATCCTTCATTGGATGTCGAATTGAGCTAATAAATCTAATGAAAAATAGTTCACATTTTTTTGCAGCAAAAAATATGAGTTTATAATGTGAGATGAAGGCGAAGATGTTAATGAGACTTGCTAGTTTGCGCCTTCGACTCGAATTTGAAAGTATTTTCGGACAAATGTGATTTTAGAAGTCATAGACAATAGTCTCATTGTGTATGAACTACAATATTTTTTGTGGCGGAGTATTATTATTATATTATTTTTATTCACAATCATTCAATTATTGAACAGAGGGGCTAGAGATAATCGAGAATACTCACTTGAAATTGAGATTTTTAAATGAAAAGTGAACTTCAACTATTCCAGTAGTTTTAACTCGAGTCCTTAAAATATCTTGTTCCGTTGGCTGATATTCCCTCGCCCCTAATCGGTCTAGGTCGTCCAAAAAGCTGAAAAAAAATAATGACATCAGTATCATTAATTTTTTCTGTGCACAGAACACGGATTTTCCGAGTTTTTCCCTTATTTTTAGAGAATATATCCCAGGTTTTTCGAAATCGCCGCAAAAAAAATCCACGTCAACAGCCCCAGAATATTTGTTTTGTGGAAAAAATCTCGCAGGTACCGGATTTCTCTACATCCCAGTTTTTACAAATCTATTTCTGTTATTCGTAATCCCTGGAAAAAATCCATCGTCAACATTTCCTCGGATTAAAAAAAAATTGAATCCTGGAATATTTGTCCCTTGGAAAACAATCTTTGGCCTAAATGTTCTCTCGGAATATCATTTCTGGAAAAATTTGTTTATTTTGTAATTTGAAGGTCAGGCTGCAAAGAATATCATTTTATTATAAATCTGTTGATTGATTAATTATTGGGGAAGCGATTGTTTAATAATAACTATACTGATTTACGAAAAATGGAATGATTCACTTGCTTTAATAATTTGTAGTGAGTATTACTGACGGAATGGGAAATCTTCTAGTTTAGTTTCCACCCTCAATCTGTACATTCGATAATGACTAATAAGTGATGTAAAGAACCGACAGTCTATACATAGAAGCTTTATCATTTATTTATTGCTCAATGAACCCCTAGAAAGCAATGGAAATAGAAGTTCTGGGAAATCGTCGATTTTCCTGGAATAAAAGAAATTACTTAACTCATTTGTTTATCATTTTCTGCGATAATCTCTTGCTACTTTTTTTAGCAGACTCGTAAAAAATCGACAATCTAGTAAAACTCCTATAATTTTATTGGAAAGTTTAAATTAAATTCTATAGATTTTCGGCATCTTTTATCCAAAAATTAATTCGGTAATTCCATTCAGCAATCGTTTTTATAATAATTTAGATAAAAAATTTTAACAACTCAAGTAAAAATATTTCATTTCAACTAAAAAGTTGACAACATTTTTTTTCTAGAATTTGGATAATTTTATAAATTTTTAATGCCAATATTCGTTCAAAATTCCATGTCAAAACGGAATTAAGCAATAATTTTTTCGAAAATATTGGTGGAAAAATAAAATGCTTCAAAATTCCCAAAACATATTAAACTTTCAAGAATTTTCATGATTCCACCGATTTTCAATCGATAATTCCCTGCCCCAAAAGATTTCCCGTCACTGTCCCCAGAAATCAATTCCAAAACTCGACTCAACCTTTTCCTCCCTGAAAAAAAATTCATAGATTATAAAATATTTATGGCATCCCAAATCTGTTCCCCCGAAAGATCATTTTACCATTCATTCGTTCCAGGAATAAAAATCATTGAAATTTGTAAGCCAAAGGGGATGAGCCAAGAGGACGAGTAAACTGCGGGCAACCCCCGTTCCTCCCCAAGTTTAGGTTGGGTACCTCAACCCGTGCGACGAGGGGCGCCAGCATCAGCCACTCTCTCTCCTACAAACCCACGTGACCACGTGACACGGGCGTGGCGTGACGTCATTGACGATCAATACAACATAGAGACTTCCACGCTCTACATTCTACACGCTCCCTGTGTACTTTTTACCCCCCTCCATAGGTAGACCCAGTGTCTCTCTTCTCCCTCCACGGTCTCCCTCGATTTTCTCGGGAAAATTTGTGCCGCATGGGGTTCGCCGCCCTACTCTGTACTCACTGTTCACTCAACAACGGTTTATAATAGTTTAATAAACTTCTCCACCGGATTCTAGTCATTCAAAAAAATTCAAAGCTTTAGTCAATTTTTGAAAGATTTTCTTCCATGAACGCATGGAACGCATATCCAGAGAGAACATTTGCACAGAAAATATTCCTTGACATTTTTTATTAACTTTACAGCCACGGATCATAATTTAATAAAAACATCCACGAAAATCTCGTTGTTCAAAAAAAGGCAATGCTTTAGCTAATTTTTAAAAGAATCTCTCTCGTGGAGAGGTAGATTTCCCCGGAGAATATTTCGATGAAAAATAGTCTTTAACATTTTTTATTAAATTTAGAGCAGATTTATAGCAGTTTAATAAACTCAGCCACGCTATTCTCGTTGTTTAAAAGGGTTCAATGGTTTTGAAAGATTTTCGCTCATGAGCGGGTGGATTTCCCGGGAGAATATTTCACTATAAAATGTTTCGATATTTTTTACTATATTCACAGCGACGGTTTATATTAGTTTAATCAACTCATGCACGAAATTGTCGTTGTTGAAAAACTTCAATGGTTTAGGCAACTTTTGAAATATTTTCGGTGATAAAGGGATGGATTTCCCGGGAGAATATTTCTATGAACAAATAGTCTTTGACATTTTTTATAGTATTTACTCGCTAGTTAAATCATTCAGCATTCAACAGAAAGTGAAGAATCGATTTTTTTATGAAGTCACGAAGGGATGTTAAATGAAATTTTCGATGCCAGAAAGATTAAAATAATAGATTACGTCAAACAACAGTTTACAGTACTAGCAATAATAAACTCACCCACTGGATTTTTGGTATTAAAAAAAAATCAAATGCCTGACTCAATTTTAGAAAGATTTCCTCTCATGAAGGGATGCATTTCAAAAGAGAATATTTCCATAGAAAAATATTCTTAGACATTGTTATTACATTTACTCGTTAGTTAAATCGTTCATCTCCCAAATTAATTTAAAAAAGTCTTCCTCTAAAATATCCTCCCAATGTCGATAAATATCAACAGTCCTAATTCCATAAACTTAAGGGCGTGTTAAACCAAAATCCTTTGCGATTGTGGAAAAAGATTAAAATAACTGGCAAAAAAAATAAAAATGAATCCTGTAAACCATGGCACCATCTCTACAAATAGACCTCATAAATTTAAACGAAATAGCTGAGTAAATCGCGCGAAAAAGTCGCATAAAATCGTCAATAATTTATCGTCACTTGTACACCGGTGAAAGGTAATTTTTACTACTGGCCGATCAGGTGTCGATCTATACCTCTTGGTTTCCCTCAACTGGCCCTCGACCGCTGGCTCGTGCCGGGTTATCGCGTGTTACCTAGCTCGGGTCATACATGCATCGAGCCAATTTCAAAAGACAAAGAAACTAACAAGGATCGATGGTGGAGGTCTGCTCGTGCAAATACTTACTATTTCGCTGAGTCGTTAAGTTGATACTCGTTACTTCTGCCAAAACACTCCTGGACACCGTTGTCCGCCCACAACCTTTTCATGGCTGCCAATAGTTCTTCGCTAAATGGCTCTGTATCCTCCATTCGTTGGATGACATCGAATACCATTTTCGCATCCGTCTGGGGAGAGACAGACATTGATTGATAAATGATCATTAATTAATTGGTAATTTACAGGGATTTAATTTTTGAGCTATCGAAAAGTGTTCATCAATTTATTCAGATATTAATTTATAAAATAATGTACCGCTAATATCCCAGTAACTGCCGCTCAAGGATTCAGTGGAGGTTTTCTATTTTTGGAATAATTATATAACCATCCACTTGATGCATTAAGTTAAGGGGGACTCTCAACACTAACTCTAAGTACAAGAAGTTATTGATAAAAAATTAAGTTTTTTTTCCGATTTTTTTCTTTATGGAAAAAAGTAGAGGCAGAGAACATCTCAAAATTCTTATTTTTTAATAACTATTTATACTTTATAGTTAAAAGGGACTCATTTTGATCTCCAAACGATTACTTTTGGGGAAGCTAATATGGAGTACTCAAAAAAAACTCATTGAGAAATCGTATGAAATTTGGAATTACCCGAATTTATCCTCTGAATTAAGAAAAAAATGTTTGTAAAAATGAAAATTCCGCAATATTTCTCATTTATAGTTGTTTTAACTGACAAAAAAAATTGAAAAAAAAACTTGTGATTTTCTAACAAATACTTTTTTTTTGTTGAGTATCAAAAGTGGTAAGATCCCTTACACCAGTTATGCACATAAAAAATCGTGAAGTATTCTCCAATTTAATCACGGAGAACGGGAGATTATACAGTGTTCTACATATCGTGACCTCGCAAGATATTGTTGGATAGGATTTTGGAGTGGGTGGAAGAGAACTAGAATGATCCACGATATTTGCAAGAAAGGTCAAACGTTTCCAGGATGAGGCAGGAAAGACAAATGGAGCAATCACTTCCCAACGAGAGAAAATACACACTGAAAATCCCTGAAATCCACACATGTCGTACTGGCGTTCAGTAAAGGAAAAATCCCGATGGATTAAAGTATTAATTTCATTTATTCCAAGAGAATTTCCGTAAACATGCGAGAAAATATATTTTCTGCCCTCCGGCCGGAAAGCGTCAACTTTCGGGCCGCTGCGCTAAACGAAGTTGCCACTTTCCGGCTCCGTCGAGCAGAAAAATAGTATACACATCTACTATTCGTAACAAGTGCGACATAGTATATTTTTCACCTAGGAAGGAAAAGTAGACAAGTTGTCCTCACTTCGACCAGAGTCGCAGGCGAGGGTTGTAAGCACCTGGGGAATGGTTGTCTGATTCTTCTCCCGAGGGTTGAATACGATTTTTCTGACAGAATGGACGAAAGTGAGCGTTTCTAACCGAGCGAAGCGAGACTAGAATGCTCACTTTCGGCCCATGTAGACAGAAATAGTATATTTCTCACCTAGGGAGGTAAAATAAAGGAGGCTTGCTCACGTGCAGAATTACCGCCCGAGCCGAAGGCGAGGGTGGTAAGCACGTGCGGGAGGGAAGTGTGTACTTTGCTCCCGCCGGGGAGAAAAAGTGTTTTTTTGGCGAGTTGGAGGAGCCAAAGCCGAGTCAAAAAACATTTTTTGCACATGTTACAAACAAAATTTTTCATCGCAATGTGTCGCAAAGTTACGTTTCCGACACAGTGTGATGAAAAATAATGCTGCTTAGTCATTTGTCTCTCATTTTGCGATAAATCTAAAATTGGATTTTTATTAAAAAAAAACCTTCGCTATCTTAGATAATCCAAAAATTATTAAAACAAAATTTCCTTCCGTAAATTAGTATTAATTTAACATATCAACATTAAGCGTACTACACATTTAGCCGTTTCTGCATATGGAAAAAAATGATAATCAATATTTACGCAGATATAGACAGTAATGAATGAGTGTAAATCCTGGGAGAAAAGAATCGCCCACCTAACGCGATTTTTTTTAACGAGAAAATCGGATGTCCTTCTTGAAATCGGATTTTTTTCATCATTTTCACACGAAAACGTGAGGACTAGTGATAAGCACCATTGGATAACCACTACCGCAGCAGTGAATGACCTTCTGAATATTCTTGACACTCTGCCAATAAAATGCGGCTTGAACTGCCTCATACCTCTCACCATTGAAATGTAGCGATAAGTGATAAGCAATGCCAAGGATATCACGAAAAATGCCCTTCACTGGGAATTGATATTCCAAAACTGCCTTCAACTCGGTCATTCACAGACGCCCATTGCGACACATGTGATCTAATAAATGATCGTTCAATATTGAATTGTGTCATTAATTCCCATGTTTAATTTGATTCCATGCGGTTGATTTTTGTTGTTGCTCCGAATGCTCAAATTTTAGCCAAAATTTTCCAGACCACTTTTTAAAAGTTTTCAAAGTAGGGGAGACTTGGGCAAAATGGACAGCTTAAGAAAAAAAACAATTTTTTGTGGAGAAAATAGCCTTGAGCACTTTCAAATGGCTCAGAATATAACCACAAAAAGGGACAACCTCTGTCGACGAAAATATTTTGTTGGGCGGGTGGAGGTAAAACTCAAATTT